>NCKU01004446.1:0-12293 GCA_003675995.1 Dinothrombium tinctorium | reverse complement strand
TAATTTTTTTTTTCGTGTGACGATTTCATTACAAGTTAAATTGCTTTTGTGTTAGTGAGAACAAAAAGAATTCTTAAATTAATTTAAAAATGTCGGCAGCAAAAATAGATTTCAACATTATTCGAATTTTTATTTCTTTGGACATGTAGTAATGAACCTTAATTCAATAGATTCATTATTGCTTCAGAAAATGTATTGCCGCCATGCATATTGTTTGCTCGCCGTTCGAACGTTCGTCAGCAAATTGAACGCAGTTTTTCGTGCGTTCTTTTCACATTTAAAAGCGATTGCAAGCAGTGAAATGAAACAAAATTGAAACCGTTTCGACGCAATGTGAAATTTTCATTTTTTTATTAAAAAAAATTCACAAATTCGTTTTATTTTTTCAAAACTCACTTTACAAATGTAAAATGAGCGTGTACAAGTAAGTGATTTCAGTGTGATTTGTTTTGTTTTGTAAAAATATTTCATCACGAGTTCTCATTTGTTTCTTTGTTAAACGACAGTTCTGATCAATCATCAACGCTTTCGAACATTATCCAAACTTTGATTCTTTGGACATGTAATGAGGAACCTTAATTCAACAGATTCATTATTGCCTCAGAAAACGGCTGGCTGCTATGCATATTGTTTGATGGCTGTTCGAACGTTCGTCAGCGAATAAAACACAGTTTTTCGTGCGTTCTTTTTCACATTCAAAAGCGATTGCAAACAGTTGAACTTCGACGCAAAATGAAATCTTCATTTTGTTGACAAGAAATTCACAAATTTTATATTTCAAAACTCACTTTCCAAATATGGAATCAACGTGTGCAAAAAATAAGTGATTTCTGTGCGAATTGATTTGTTTTGTAAAAATATTTCAAGAGTTATCGTTTGTTGGTCCAACGACAGTTCTCATCATTATCAATCTCAGCAATCATCACCCTTTCCATTCAATCTCATCGTTATTCCGATGTCATCAATGGTAAGTTAAGAATTTATTTGCTTTTTTAACATTCATCGCTTTTGATGTTATTTATAAAATGAAGTTTTATTTTCAATTGAGAAACGCACGCTTAGCTTGCTCCTTATTTCAATTATCGATAGGACAAACATTTTTTTACCGAAACTGTAGATGGATGTTGAATGCAAAAAGCGCTTTCTTTACTTTATGTACTTCGCTGTCATTGATTTTAAAATAAAATGGAGCGAAAAAGTTTTCGCAAAACTGCGAAAGATGAATAGAAACAATGATCATTCGCGAAATAATGATGTTATTGCTTAATGCTCGCTTTGTGTTCGCCGAAAAGTTTGCTTCAAAATGAATGCTTATGTGCTTTCGCTTTCTGCTCTATGTGTGTGAATGTGTGTGCGAATATAAAAATATAATTGTTAACACGCGAGAAAAAAGAAACAAAAAATTTCTTAATTACGACACCGTTGCGAGAAAAGAAGCGTTCTTAATGATAGCCTTGCAACGAATGATCATTAAACAAGAGCCTGCCGCTGTGTATTCCAGCGATCTCGTTATACGCGTAAGAAATGAGCTAAAAATTTAAGCCAAACAGTGAACGTTAACAAATACTAACAGCAAACTGATAGAAAAAAAATTTCTTGCGCTCTGCGATCGCAAGTGATCCAAAATAATAGTTAAAAAGCGAGAAAGAACAAGATGGAAGATATAGAAGCTGAGCACAACTAAGACGACATAGACGCAAACAAAGAATTGACGTCTCGCTAGAACTCAAGTGCAATCGTCGTCTTTCGTTCGTTGCTGACACTTTTGCCATTCGTATCATTTTTATCATCAAAAAATGTAACCAAAAAAGCGCCATCAAAAAAAAGCAGAATAAATGTTGCAGCAGCCATTACTGTGAAACGCATTTTGACTAGAACTTAAGTATAAAGAGGCATCAATTTTTCGGTTTCACAATTTGATTCACTCAAATAATCGAAAAAAATTCTCTAAACCGACTATTTCATGCATAGCGTTTCTTCTTGAATTTGAATTTGAATTTATGATTGCAATTTAAAGTTTAAAAACATGTAGTTCGTTTGTTAAACGTCACATAAAATTTGGCGAAGTAGAAAAGTTTTTTTTTGAAGTTCAGAGTAGAAAAAAGACAAATGCAACATTGAGAGTGAATTATGCTTTGTTATGAGGCGAAAAGCTTAGAATGAAACGCAAAAACATAGATGAATGTGAAATAATAATCACAGTGATGATGAAAATGGATTAGAAAATGAAAAAAGTTTTCGCAAAACTTACTTTTGAGAATGTAATTTATAAGAATATTATATTTTTAGCGGTGAAAATGACGACTGAATTCGCAAATGAATAATGAGTTTGGACGCATAAATTTTATGCAATACAAAACGCATATTTAATTATTTACATATATTTACAGTGTTGAATTACGATAACATTACTCAAATAGTGAAATAATATTACTTAACGTTTTTTCTTCTTTCTTCGTATTTTTTCAATTTGCAAACTTTTTTGGCACCAATCGACTTATCAATATGATTCGTTCATTCGTTCTGAATTTATTTTAATTTCAAATGTGAATGTGAGCAAAATACTTTTAACGGCAACGGTTTAAATACACATTTTATTTCATAATCTGTATTTAAACCTTAATTTTTTTTTTTCGTCACTTTTTCAATTAAATTGGCATTTCTTTATGAAACACTTGATAAAACTTACTTTGTTTTCAACATTTTTCACTTTTTTTTATTTAAAAACTAATTCGTTTAAAATTTTGGGAATAGAGGAGTAAACGTGAATAGAGGAAAGAGCGCAGTGAAACACAAATATGATGTATGCTTTGCACTAAATTGTTTCAAACAATTTTTATGATTTTTTTTTCTCATTGTTTCGCACAAATTAATTGAGATTTGGGATAATTATTACTATTCTTTTTTGATGAGTTAACAATCACAGTACAGTTTCGATTTCAGCGATTGCATGCTTTGACAGAGCTAAATGGACATTCTTCGGGTCTAACGGTGCGTTTTTTCGCTTGTTGCCTGCGGCCGCTTCGCGCTGATAGCGTTGCGATTCGTGAACAAAAGGATCATTCGATTCAATGTGGTTTCTGGTCATATCCCTTGTCTGTAGCAAGTCAATGTTGTTCCTTTTAGCGGTGATTGTTGCTGTGTTTGTGGACCATTGCGATTCGCACGGACTTGAGCCATCTTTTTCATCGCTTTGTTCCTCTGCTTTCTTCTGAACAGAGACAATCTTTCGATAGTGTTCTATCTTCAGCTTTGCTAAATCCAAATCGTGTCTGAGCTTTGTCATTTGAGAGATGCAAATTGGATCACGACAAGAATGTTTCGCGATGTCTTGCGTTTCAGTGACAGCGCCTTGAAAACTGAGCGATTTCGCCATACTCTGAAGCACGAGCGTAATAATTCGATTAGCATTAACAAACTGCTTTAAGGTTACTCACTAAACTGACTAAAGTGAAGCAGCCGTCTTTGTCTGCTTTCGACAAATAGCGTCGGCAATAGCGAAAGTAGAAGTGTTCTAGAGCCAAGAGGACAACGGTCAAAAGAATGCCACAACCGAGCAAAAGAAAAGCGCTAATAAATTGGTTGATGTCAAGAGGTTTACTGATTTTGCTTTTTCGTTTGCTTTGCTTGCAAGCACCTTGAAACCAAAATTTTCTCAATCGCTCCAGCTCACCTGAAAAGCAATTCGATTCAAAGGCGCCACTAACAGAGAAACACTAACCGGATTCCCGGTACTCGATCATTTTCTCGTTGAACTTTTCCAAATACTTTGATTGTTTCGGAAATGCAAAGCCGTATCCGGTCATCGCATACCATGAGCCGACAGTAAGCAATCTGCAGTCATTTTCTTGACCAGTGAGATAGTCGAGCACAACAGCGTCGTAAATAAAAGCGTCTAATTCTCTATAGAGAAGAAATTGAATTTTAATTATTTTCGATTCAAAATTTGAATTCAAAATGTAAACCCTTTTCGGACAGCTTTGACGCCTTCCGAACTTGACGAGCGATTAAACTGTTTCATGTAAGCTTGCATCGCAGGCTTATTTCGTTTAAGGACGGCTTCGGTATTTCCCGAAGGAATAGTGCCGAATTTGAGCGGTGGATCAGTGAGATGAGGATTGAGGAGACGTGGATCGTCGAGGCCAGTGAAATCGAAGTAATCTTCTCGCGTGATCATAAATGCAGCTAAATTTGCAGTGTAAATGGCGAGGAAAACGACGGCGAAAGTGGCCCAAACGTTAGACATAAATCTAGCCGTATAGCCTCGCGGACAATTAATTGGAACTGCAGCACCGAACAAAATTGCCCAAACCAGCCAATAGGTGCGGAAAAGCGAGAATTTATGGTCTGTTATTTTTGATGGGTTATAAAAGAAATCATTGTTAAGAGACACAATGCAGCAAGTGGAGTGTGACAAACCTCGCGCTGGTCTCATTCTCATGTCATAACCCGAAGGACTCAACCATTCGAATAAAAATATTGCGAACGCTGCTATTTGTATACTAATCAATAAAATCATTATCCATGAAAATACGTCGAATGGTTCTGAAAACGCAATTTGAAAATATGGTCACATTGTAACCGCAAGTGGCGTAAGCACAAAACCTACCGAGAAACGCTTTCGGTGATATAATGCCGGTCTTTTTCGCTACGACAATCGTTATTCCGGTCTCGAGAAAAGGAACCGTAAAGTCAACATATTCCTGGCGGTCAGAATTGATTTTGATCGAAGTAACGACAACGTCGGCTTTATGGTTGACCAATTCCGCAATCAGTCCATTCCAAGTGCCATTCTGTGTGTTTGCGATTGACAATGAGCGTAAAAATCAATCGGAAAATACGCATTAGGAGTTGATGCTTACATTCAACACCCCCCAAGCTCCATCTTCGACTCTATACAGCTCGAATGTAAACTTTAAATCGTCGGCAAACTTTTGTAAAAGATCGATACAGAAACCAGAGCAGCATTGATAAGCTCGTAAAGCTGACGTCTTATTTCTTGAAAATGACAAATTAATTTATAAGTAGGGCTCAGTGTTTGTGTGGTTTTGAATGCATAAAAGCTGTGTGTGTGTGTGTGCTTATTTGGTGGCTCGCTAAAAATTGCTATTTATGCTATGAATATGTATGCAAATTTATTGTTGAATAGCACAATATAAACTTATTAAAGTCAAAACAAAGTCTCTCGTGGTTTTATTAAAAATTTGGTTATTGTCACGAACCATGATCCTTCTAAATTTATAAAAATATTTTTGAAAACATTCTATGCTAACTTCCTTTTTGAATTAAAGTTCAATCAAGCAAAGTTCGATAGCTAAAGAGCAATTGTTTCGAAATTTTCTATCAATTATTTATCATTTATTTTAATGGGATTATAATTTAACTTCCCTTGGAAATTGACAATCTCTTGCATTTTAAGTTAATCTCACTTTTGCTGTCCTTTCGATCTTTAGGTCTATTACCTCATATATCTTACTTGAACCTTTTAAAAAAGTTCATAAATCTGATCGCAGATCTTGAGTTGAAATGTGAGCAAGCGTCTATTTTGCGAACACAGTTCTCAAAGATAGGAAATATTAGCATTTTTATTCAATTCATAGTTTTCTAAAAAGGAATCTGTTCGATTTTGTTCTGACTTATTAGACATAGAGATTTGTTTCTTGATAAATTTTTTAATCAAGATTTACACCTTATACTTTTTTGACTGTTAATATAAAGCCTATGAAGCCAATATAGAAATGAGTAAACCAAAAATTCGATGCTGGCGATATTTGATATTGTAGGTTTTAATTGTGTAGTTTTTTAGAAAACTGAGTATTTAAGGTGGTCATTATTCTAGAAATGATCTCTCTTAATCGCTTTACTTAGATGTAGTTATTAATTTTCTTTTTTTCATTTCTTTGTTTTGTGTTTTCCACACAAATGCTGAGCATAGTTATTCTAAAAGATAAGATTTTGTGTCTTGCAAATACCCTTTTGAATCTGGTTCACTCGAATAACGACAGCGAACCGATTTGCTTGTCTTGCATTCGCCTGTCTGGTTGTCCGGTGGCATTAAATTGACGAACGACGGCTCTTCTAAAAAAGTCACTTTGAGACTGAACTTTTCGGGTACACCTTGAGGCGGAACGGGAGATTGCTCTGGCCATGTGATATCTTTTATGTCTAAGCCATCCATTGCCCATACACCGATCTTTGTTAAAAAAAAACACCAATCTTTTGTAAATCTGAAACATAGTGAACCAACCTTTTCCCATCTCCCATTGTCATTTAAATTCATAACATCCAATTCAACATATTTCAAAGTTCCATCTTCATTGAATTCGATTGGTGGTTTTGATTTCTCTTTTAACTTAACACTACGCAAATATCTTCGATGAAGTAATAAGAAGAGAAAATGAGTTAAATAATCGTACAGAACCAAACAATGGGTCGAAATTTTAAATTATTAAGAAAATTTCTTTTATGTATTTAACGAAACCTAAGCTCGAAGTAGAGCAAGTTTTAATCAATTATTATTATTGACTTGCTACAGACAAGGGATATGACCAAAAACCACATTGAATCGAATGATCCTTTTGTGCACGAATCGCAGCGCTATCACAAATTGAAAAAAAGTCATTTTTCTCAAATTTAAATTAATAAAATAATATTTTATATAAATAAAGAGTTTTTTAAAGAAAGCTGAACTAACAAAACTAATGAAAACGTTAAATAAAAAAATCTAAAAACATGATTTTCTAAACTAAAGCAAAAAAAGAAAACAGATTTCACATTATTGAATAAATTATGAAAATCCATTAAGAATCAATTTCGTATCAAAAGAAAGAAAATTATTAAAAAAGTAAAAATTTTAATAAAAGTTTCTATTATTAAAATAATAAAATAAGTGAACAAGGTTTTAATCAATTTTTTGTACCTATTTTCTTCCAAATTCAAAAGCAATATTTTGTGTTTGTAAACAGTTTTACAAATATGAATATTTTCAGCAGTGAAAATTCGCCGATAGAAAACGACATTTATTTACATAGAATTGAGTGTTTGCCGAGAGCATTTTAAACTTTACATTTCGCAATTTGCTTTCCTTCAGCAAACACATTTAACAGTGAATTTACTGTTCGCACGCTTTTTTTTAAACTTTGTTGCTAGAAAGAAATAATCTCTCAAAACTAATGAAATGCTCTCAAAGCTTAATTAATGTTAATTTTTAATCGGTTCTTTAAGTTTTTTGCGTGTGACATCAAATAAAATTAATCAGATTTGGATAATGAAAGTTCGCAAAATTACTATTAGGATTTTTAAATATGAAAGAAAAAACTTGTAAAAACCTTTTTTGCTTTTAAAACGAAAATGTCACTGCTCTTTATCTGCTCTATATCGATGCATATTTAGATTTATTTTTAATTCGCGTTTGACTTTGTCTGTTTTTAAATTCTCAAGAGCTGTGCATAATCTGCGATGATTTATAATAGAGCGCATTTTAACATTTCTTAGTTATTATTTACATATTAAATGAATCAAAAGTAGAGCATATTCCATAATTCAACGCGTAGCTTGTATTTGAAGAAGAAATCTGTGCATTGCATTGTTAATAAGAAATAATTTCAGCGTTTTCTGCATCTGCAGAAATTATCGAGAAAAGCAGATTTCAAGCAAAAAGAGTGAAAGATTTTTCTTCTTCTTTCTCTTTTGTCCACTGCTTCATTTATGCATTTCTTTTGTTTGCAATGCATCTCGGTGACAAAAGAAAAAGCCGAGTGAAAAATTTTTGGCTTTCGAAGCAAACAACGAGCTTCGAAAGAAAAATGGATGCGGAATGAAATTTGCTTTCGAGATGAATGAAAATAGCATTATACACCCATGAATGTTTTAAACTCAAAAATAATGTCACCAAATAAATTAAATTGAACTAGAGAATATTTTTGTTTATTTTAGATTTTTATAATTAAGTTTAAAAACTAAATATTCAATTTCACTAATTAAAACACATTCATTAGTGATGTTTCTAATTAGAATTTATTTATGAGCAAAATCGATATCGAGATAATTGATTTTTAGCAACATTTGTATGAAAAGCAAACATCAACTAAACTTCTTATGTATTTAAATTGAATTTTCAATCAACGATAGATCTACGCAAATAAAAAAGTTCAGCTAATTCGACGCTTGAAGTGAACAAGAGAAGTTAACAAAAGAGAAAATCGATAAAAATAAATTTCAAGGCATTAAACTCGAGAGAATAAGAATGTCACACCACAAGAAACTTTCTTGCGAGAGTAAATTATAGCCAAACGCAAAAGTATTTTCTTAGCACAAATATTTACTGCGTTCTAACTAAGAACAGTTTTTGAAAATAATTTGACCAACAGTTGTAGCTTTTATTTGTTTAGAGGTCAGTTTTACGAAATAAACGCTGCGCGGAGTTTAGCGCCATTAGGATTTAAAAAAATAATAATAGAATTGAAAAAGTAGCTGCATTAGTGGAAATGGAGCGTAAAGTTTGTTAGCAAAAGCAGAAACGACAGTCTGAGCGACGATTTCGAGACCATATTTTAAAAGTTTGAGTTTTGTTTTTCGAAAGTCTGAAATAAATGTTTTGCTGTTTTGAAATAATGTCTTCCAAAATAATCATTATGAAAGCAACATCGAAAGTTTCGAGGCAAAATTAATTATGTCTGAATGTGAGCACTTTTAGGAAATTATATAAAATTAAATAAATAAATTATTGTAGACTTTCTAAATAATTAAGAATTAATTAATTTTTACATTGCGCTAATGTTTAAACTGTATGAATGAATGAATTTAAACTATGAACTGCATGTGTCCACAATTGGAGTTTAACCTTAAATTACTGCATGTGATTTAAGTCAAATGGCTAATGTTTCGTCAAATAAACACAAATGCGATTTGTCAAATTATTCTTGTATTTAATTATTTGTTTTACTCGCTAATAACGCATCATTTAAAAATAATCTGGAAGAAATTGTTGAAAAAGAACAATAATTTAGTTTTAATTAACATAATTATTATTTATTTAAAACAATGGAAAACGGATTTTAAAATGCGCTTTAAACAACGTTATTTATTATTATTATCTAAGAAATTTAGTTGCAAAGCAAACTTTGGTCATGGTTTTAACATGAAAAATAACTTTTGTACTCGATGAACACTGGCTTTTCAATAGATTTTGTATCGCTGCTGATTTTAGATATGCCGAGAAAAATAATTCGGCTTTTCAATAGAATGACAGCTGAAACATCGAAATTTGTATAAAACTAAAACAAATAGTCGTTTTCAATTCTTCTTTGTTAGCCTTTTTCGATTGGTTGTTTTACTCTAAAATTTTTTGTGCGATCTTTCTCTGGATTGTTCTTGATAGACTTCTAGTTAGATTTCATAAAATATTTAAAATGCTACAAATTGAACAACAATGAAGCAAAGATGAAAATAATTCACTAGCGATTGAAAAATTTGCAAACATCAAATGAATTTAAATAGAAAATTTGTATTTATCAAAGCATGAGACAGATTGTAGTGCTTACATAAAATTTTCTTTTGCTTCGATTGTAACCGTTCGGTTTTCTGAAAATGAACTTACACAATGCTTTGCTTACGAGAGTGTGAAAGAAAAGAGAAAAAGAGAAAACGCAAAGAACAAAAGATTTATCCATTGAACTAAACATAATGAGAAACAAGTGAATAATGTTTCACTGAAGTGAAGTGAATTAAAACCAGTGACCACCAATCGGCGACTAGAAGTAAGTAAGGAAAAGAATTGAATTCAAACTCGCTGAAAGCGTGTCTGTGGTATAAAATGAGAGTCCTTTTTTTGCTTTGCTTTGGCTTCAAAGTGATGCGAGAGAGAGAGAGAGAGCGAAACGCATTTTACCATTTTTCACAGCAAACAAATGAAGCAAAGTGAAGCGCAAGTATTTTTTGATGCTTTCGCAATGGCCGCTCGCTGTGTATTCGCATCGCGACCAATGTCTGAGAAGGAGAGAGATGAGAAGCAACAAACATTGAAACAAAAAAAGTTCATCGATAACATCAAAGTTTGAAGATGAAAAAGTTTCTTTTTTCGCAAACTTCAGCGTCTCGTTTTCAACCGCAAAATGATGATTGCCTGCATTTTTGAAATGAAACAGTGAAAACTAATATCACTTAATTAAAAAGCATCACTGCGAGCGATTGAAGCGAGAAACTTAAACTGCTTTCTAGTTAATGCGCTTTAAGCATTTTGCAGCAAAATTAAATCGTAGAAAGCATTTTATTTCGCAATTCACTTTTGTGCACTAGATGAGTGTCTGTGTGTGTGTATTGTACACAAAACGGAGGCAAACACTTCCATCAATTTGATGAGAGATAGCGGGAGAGAGAGAGAGAGAGAGAAAGCAAGGCTAGCAAAGCAGCAACAGCAGCATTCAATTTCTTTTGCGCTATTATTCGCTCTGTATTCTCTTATGTCAACTGTCTGTTATGTCGTGTTCAACACATTTCGAGTGTCACCACCATTGCTCTCTACTCATTCACCGAGACAATTTGATTTCGGCGTACGTTTCACTGCATTCACTCAACAGAAGAGATAATAACAATACATAAATGGTAAGCAAAGATCGACAAAAAAAGATTTAGAAATTGATCTAATTCTGAATTAATTCTGCAATCGTTTCATGTTTTGAAATCGAAAAAAGGCGCATTGGCCATATAATTTACTTTAGTTTATAAATTGAGAAATATTTAGCATGTTTTAACGATTAAATTGATTAGAGTTATCATTTAAAGTAAGTCAAATATCTGTTTCATTTCAAAAATTCCAATTCTCTGAGAATCTAAATCTAGAATCAGATTATTCGAGCAAACTAAATTAATCTGAAAAACAAACAGATGCAAGCGAAATTATTAAGAGAGAATAGTAAGGTGAAAACAAAACGTGACACATTAGAGTTGAAGAAGAAGTTTATGACTTACTTAAATAGAATATCTCCTCTGGCCCAACGTGCTTCGCCCGAACCATTACAGCGTAAACCAGGCATTAAACTGAGGTTTGAATTGTTTGCATCATTAACAAACAGCTCTAATCCATTGCCGAAAACTGTTACTGCTCTTTCCAACTCATCCAACATTTTATTATGTGTCGTATTAAAGTGAATGCCTTTTTGTTTCGCCGCCGGCCAACATTATGTAAATATGAAATAAAATGCAAGAAAACAGAGAAAGCTAAATGAACAGAGAGCAAGAGAAACGAGTATACATTTCAAAATATTGGTAGAACTGCCTGCTGCTTTATTCGCGATTTCATCGATATCGTTGAACTATAAAACTGCTTTTGCAATGCTTTCAAATAGCCTGAAACTATGTGTGTGAATTTTACCGCTTTTCACTTCTAAAAAAGAAGAAACTCGTTCTGAAAGTTTAAGTTCAAACACATTCGAGAATTCATTAAATCAATGGCAAATGAAACTTTCTGAATTTAATTTGAATGAAAAATAAATGAAATTGGGAGAGACAAAACACAATATGTGAGCTGAATGCGAATTTGAGATCACTTACCCAACATTCCTGGAGGAAAACCGTTTGGCGCAAAATTCTCAGACGCAGTACCCACAACTGACTGCGACACAATCCACATGTAATTTTTGCCCGTTAATCCAAGCTCTTTCGCGGCTGCCA
Source organism: Dinothrombium tinctorium (assembly GCA_003675995.1). Lineage (NCBI taxonomy): Eukaryota > Metazoa > Arthropoda > Arachnida > Trombidiformes > Trombidiidae > Dinothrombium > Dinothrombium tinctorium. Next base: position 623 of record NCKU01004446.1, on the reverse strand, counting down.
TTATTACTTGTGCCTCCATTTTCGTACTGTACAACAAAATGACCCGCGCCTCTGAATCGGCCAACGGTTTCAACTCCTGCATAAGTTTCTCTGTGCTATTGCCTTTCACAGTAAATATATCCAATATATTAAATCTGCGAATGGAAAAGAAGTAACATTAAAGAAATGCATCGAACACAATATGAAGCGTAATATAGGAAGAGAAATGAGGCAAACATTGATCAGGATAAAAGCGAATGATTTATGAAATCTAAACTTGACATTTCGTCAATTCTTCACTGACTTAACATCAAATGTCAAGTAGGAAAACCAAAGTCGAAAGTGAAAATGATGGTTAGCATTTTGTTTTTTGTGTGTGTATTTTTTTGTGAATCGAGCGACGAGGATGCCGACGATCGTTTTCGACGAACACAAGTCATCACACTTAATGTAATCTGATTCTTTTTGAAGACTCAATTTTCGGCTTTACTTTTGCTGCGCGCGACACGTTAAATTAGGATTGATGACTGTTATTATTCATAAAAGTTAATGTAGAAAACAACGGTCTGTGTTTCTCTTTTTGCGTTTTATTCTTCGTTCTATTCTATTTTATATATAACGCTTAACTTTATTTAAACTGCGCA
>NCKU01004445.1:0-12294 GCA_003675995.1 Dinothrombium tinctorium | reverse complement strand
TAATTTTTTTTTTCGTGTGACGATTTCATTACAAGTTAAATTGCTTTTGTGTTAGTGAGAACAAAAAGAATTCTTAAATTAATTTAAAAATGTCGGCAGCAAAAATAGATTTCAACATTATTCGAATTTTTATTTCTTTGGACATGTAGTAATGAACCTTAATTCAATAGATTCATTATTGCTTCAGAAAATGTATTGCCGCCATGCATATTGTTTGCTCGCCGTTCGAACGTTCGTCAGCAAATTGAACGCAGTTTTTCGTGCGTTCTTTTCACATTTAAAAGCGATTGCAAGCAGTGAAATGAAACAAAATTGAAACCGTTTCGACGCAATGTGAAATTTTCATTTTTTTATTAAAAAAAATTCACAAATTCGTTTTATTTTTTCAAAACTCACTTTACAAATGTAAAATGAGCGTGTACAAGTAAGTGATTTCAGTGTGATTTGTTTTGTTTTGTAAAAATATTTCATCACGAGTTCTCATTTGTTTCTTTGTTAAACGACAGTTCTGATCAATCATCAACGCTTTCGAACATTATCCAAACTTTGATTCTTTGGACATGTAATGAGGAACCTTAATTCAACAGATTCATTATTGCCTCAGAAAACGGCTGGCTGCTATGCATATTGTTTGATGGCCGTTCGAACGTTCGTCAGCGAATAAAACACAGTTTTTCGTGCGTTCTTTTTCACATTCAAAAGCGATTGCAAATAGTTGAACTTCGACGCAAAATGAAAATGTTCATTTTGTTGACAAGAAATTCACAAATTTTATATTTCAAAACTCACTTTCCAAATATGGAATCAACGTGTGCAAAAAATAAGTGATTTCTGTGCGAATTGGTTTGTTTTTTAAAAATATTTCAAGAGTTATCGTTTGTTGGTCCAACGACAGTTCTCATCATTATCAATCTCAGCAATCATTACCCTTTCCATTCAATCTCATCGTTATTCCGATGTCATCAATGGTAAGTTAAGAATTTATTTGCTTTTTTAACATTCATCGCTTTTGATGTTATTTATAAAATGAAGTTTTATTTTCAATTGAGAAACGCACGCTTAGCTTGCTCCTTATTTCAATTATCGATAGGACAAACATTTTTTTACCGAAACTGTAGATGGATGTTGAATGCAAAAAGCGCTTTCTTTACTTTATGTACTTCGCTGTCATTGATTTTAAAATAAAATGGAGCGAAAAAGTTTTCGCAAAACTGCGAAAGATGAATAGAAACAATGATCATTCGCGAAATAATGATGTTATTGCTTAATGCTCGCTTTGTGTTCGCCGAAAAGTTTGCTTCAAAATGAATGCTTATGTGCTTTCGCTTTCTGCTCTATGTGTGTGAATGTGTGTGCGAATATAAAAATATAATTGTTAACACGCGAGAAAAAAGAAACAAAAAATTTCTTAATTACGACACCGTTGCGAGAAAAGAAGCGTTCTTAATGATAGCCTTGCAACGAATGATCATTAAACAAGAGCCTGCCGCTGTGTATTCCAGCGATCTCGTTATACGCGTAAGAAATGAGCTAAAAATTTAAGCCAAACAGTGAACGTTAACAAATACTAACAGCAAACTGATAGAAAAAAAATTTCTTGCGCTCTGCGATCGCAAGTGATCCAAAATAATAGTTAAAAAGCGAGAAAGAACAAGATGGAAGATATAGAAGCTGAGCACAACTAAGACGACATAGACGCAAACAAAGAATTGACGTCTCGCTAGAACTCAAGTGCAATCGTCGTCTTTCGTTCGTTGCTGACACTTTTGCCATTCGTATCATTTTTATCATCAAAAAATGTAACCAAAAAAGCGCCATCAAAAAAAAGCAGAATAAATGTTGCAGCAGCCATTACTGTGAAACGCATTTTGACTAGAACTTAAGTATAAAGAGGCATCAATTTTTCGGTTTCACAATTTGATTCACTCAAATAATCGAAAAAAATTCTCTAAACCGACTATTTCATGCATAGCGTTTCTTCTTGAATTTGAATTTGAATTTATGATTGCAATTTAAAGTTTAAAAACATGTAGTTCGTTTGTTAAACGTCACATAAAATTTGGCGAAGTAGAAAAGTTTTTTTTTGAAGTTCAGAGTAGAAAAAAGACAAATGCAACATTGAGAGTGAATTATGCTTTGTTATGAGGCGAAAAGCTTAGAATGAAACGCAAAAACATAGATGAATGTGAAATAATAATCACAGTGATGATGAAAATGGATTAGAAAATGAAAAAAGTTTTCGCAAAACTTACTTTTGAGAATGTAATTTATAAGAATATTATATTTTTAGCGGTGAAAATGACGACTGAATTCGCAAATGAATAATGAGTTTGGACGCATAAATTTTATGCAATACAAAACGCATATTTAATTATTTACATATATTTACAGTGTTGAATTACGATAACATTACTCAAATAGTGAAATAATATTACTTAACGTTTTTTCTTCTTTCTTCGTATTTTTTCAATTTGCAAACTTTTTTGGCACCAATCGACTTATCAATATGATTCGTTCATTCGTTCTGAATTTATTTTAATTTCAAATGTGAATGTGAGCAAAATACTTTTAACGGCAACGGTTTAAATACACATTTTATTTCATAATCTGTATTTAAACCTTAATTTTTTTTTTTCGTCACTTTTTCAATTAAATTGGCATTTCTTTATGAAACACTTGATAAAACTTACTTTGTTTTCAACATTTTTCACTTTTTTTTATTTAAAAACTAATTCGTTTAAAATTTTGGGAATAGAGGAGTAAACGTGAATAGAGGAAAGAGCGCAGTGAAACACAAATATGATGTATGCTTTGCACTAAATTGTTTCAAACAATTTTTATGATTTTTTTTTCTCATTGTTTCGCACAAATTAATTGAGATTTGGGATAATTATTACTATTCTTTTTTGATGAGTTAACAATCACAGTACAGTTTCGATTTCAGCGATTGCATGCTTTGACAGAGCTAAATGGACATTCTTCGGGTCTAACGGTGCGTTTTTTCGCTTGTTGCCTGCGGCCGCTTCGCGCTGATAGCGTTGCGATTCGTGAACAAAAGGATCATTCGATTCAATGTGGTTTCTGGTCATATCCCTTGTCTGTAGCAAGTCAATGTTGTTCCTTTTAGCGGTGATTGTTGCTGTGTTTGTGGACCATTGCGATTCGCACGGACTTGAGCCATCTTTTTCATCGCTTTGTTCCTCTGCTTTCTTCTGAACAGAGACAATCTTTCGATAGTGTTCTATCTTCAGCTTTGCTAAATCCAAATCGTGTCTGAGCTTTGTCATTTGAGAGATGCAAATTGGATCACGACAAGAATGTTTCGCGATGTCTTGCGTTTCAGTGACAGCGCCTTGAAAACTGAGCGATTTCGCCATACTCTGAAGCACGAGCGTAATAATTCGATTAGCATTAACAAACTGCTTTAAGGTTACTCACTAAACTGACTAAAGTGAAGCAGCCGTCTTTGTCTGCTTTCGACAAATAGCGTCGGCAATAGCGAAAGTAGAAGTGTTCTAGAGCCAAGAGGACAACGGTCAAAAGAATGCCACAACCGAGCAAAAGAAAAGCGCTAATAAATTGGTTGATGTCAAGAGGTTTACTGATTTTGCTTTTTCGTTTGCTTTGCTTGCAAGCACCTTGAAACCAAAATTTTCTCAATCGCTCCAGCTCACCTGAAAAGCAATTCGATTCAAAGGCGCCACTAACAGAGAAACACTAACCGGATTCCCGGTACTCGATCATTTTCTCGTTGAACTTTTCCAAATACTTTGATTGTTTCGGAAATGCAAAGCCGTATCCGGTCATCGCATACCATGAGCCGACAGTAAGCAATCTGCAGTCATTTTCTTGACCAGTGAGATAGTCGAGCACAACAGCGTCGTAAATAAAAGCGTCTAATTCTCTATAGAGAAGAAATTGAATTTTAATTATTTTCGATTCAAAATTTGAATTCAAAATGTAAACCCTTTTCGGACAGCTTTGACGCCTTCCGAACTTGACGAGCGATTAAACTGTTTCATGTAAGCTTGCATCGCAGGCTTATTTCGTTTAAGGACGGCTTCGGTATTTCCCGAAGGAATAGTGCCGAATTTGAGCGGTGGATCAGTGAGATGAGGATTGAGGAGACGTGGATCGTCGAGGCCAGTGAAATCGAAGTAATCTTCTCGCGTGATCATAAATGCAGCTAAATTTGCAGTGTAAATGGCGAGGAAAACGACGGCGAAAGTGGCCCAAACGTTAGACATAAATCTAGCCGTATAGCCTCGCGGACAATTAATTGGAACTGCAGCACCGAACAAAATTGCCCAAACCAGCCAATAGGTGCGGAAAAGCGAGAATTTATGGTCTGTTATTTTTGATGGGTTATAAAAGAAATCATTGTTAAGAGACACAATGCAGCAAGTGGAGTGTGACAAACCTCGCGCTGGTCTCATTCTCATGTCATAACCCGAAGGACTCAACCATTCGAATAAAAATATTGCGAACGCTGCTATTTGTATACTAATCAATAAAATCATTATCCATGAAAATACGTCGAATGGTTCTGAAAACGCAATTTGAAAATATGGTCACATTGTAACCGCAAGTGGCGTAAGCACAAAACCTACCGAGAAACGCTTTCGGTGATATAATGCCGGTCTTTTTCGCTACGACAATCGTTATTCCGGTCTCGAGAAAAGGAACCGTAAAGTCAACATATTCCTGGCGGTCAGAATTGATTTTGATCGAAGTAACGACAACGTCGGCTTTATGGTTGACCAATTCCGCAATCAGTCCATTCCAAGTGCCATTCTGTGTGTTTGCGATTGACAATGAGCGTAAAAATCAATCGGAAAATACGCATTAGGAGTTGATGCTTACATTCAACACCCCCCAAGCTCCATCTTCGACTCTATACAGCTCGAATGTAAACTTTAAATCGTCGGCAAACTTTTGTAAAAGATCGATACAGAAACCAGAGCAGCATTGATAAGCTCGTAAAGCTGACGTCTTATTTCTTGAAAATGACAAATTAATTTATAAGTAGGGCTCAGTGTTTGTGTGGTTTTGAATGCATAAAAGCTGTGTGTGTGTGTGTGCTTATTTGGTGGCTCGCTAAAAATTGCTATTTATGCTATGAATATGTATGCAAATTTATTGTTGAATAGCACAATATAAACTTATTAAAGTCAAAACAAAGTCTCTCGTGGTTTTATTAAAAATTTGGTTATTGTCACGAACCATGATCCTTCTAAATTTATAAAAATATTTTTGAAAACATTCTATGCTAACTTCCTTTTTGAATTAAAGTTCAATCAAGCAAAGTTCGATAGCTAAAGAGCAATTGTTTCGAAATTTTCTATCAATTATTTATCATTTATTTTAATGGGATTATAATTTAACTTCCCTTGGAAATTGACAATCTCTTGCATTTTAAGTTAATCTCACTTTTGCTGTCCTTTCGATCTTTAGGTCTATTACCTCATATATCTTACTTGAACCTTTTAAAAAAGTTCATAAATCTGATCGCAGATCTTGAGTTGAAATGTGAGCAAGCGTCTATTTTGCGAACACAGTTCTCAAAGATAGGAAATATTAGCATTTTTATTCAATTCATAGTTTTCTAAAAAGGAATCTGTTCGATTTTGTTCTGACTTATTAGACATAGAGATTTGTTTCTTGATAAATTTTTTAATCAAGATTTACACCTTATACTTTTTTGACTGTTAATATAAAGCCTATGAAGCCAATATAGAAATGAGTAAACCAAAAATTCGATGCTGGCGATATTTGATATTGTAGGTTTTAATTGTGTAGTTTTTTAGAAAACTGAGTATTTAAGGTGGTCATTATTCTAGAAATGATCTCTCTTAATCGCTTTACTTAGATGTAGTTATTAATTTTCTTTTTTTCATTTCTTTGTTTTGTGTTTTCCACACAAATGCTGAGCATAGTTATTCTAAAAGATAAGATTTTGTGTCTTGCAAATACCCTTTTGAATCTGGTTCACTCGAATAACGACAGCGAACCGATTTGCTTGTCTTGCATTCGCCTGTCTGGTTGTCCGGTGGCATTAAATTGACGAACGACGGCTCTTCTAAAAAAGTCACTTTGAGACTGAACTTTTCGGGTACACCTTGAGGCGGAACGGGAGATTGCTCTGGCCATGTGATATCTTTTATGTCTAAGCCATCCATTGCCCATACACCGATCTTTGTTAAAAAAAAACACCAATCTTTTGTAAATCTGAAACATAGTGAACCAACCTTTTCCCATCTCCCATTGTCATTTAAATTCATAACATCCAATTCAACATATTTCAAAGTTCCATCTTCATTGAATTCGATTGGTGGTTTTGATTTCTCTTTTAACTTAACACTACGCAAATATCTTCGATGAAGTAATAAGAAGAGAAAATGAGTTAAATAATCGTACAGAACCAAACAATGGGTCGAAATTTTAAATTATTAAGAAAATTTCTTTTATGTATTTAACGAAACCTAAGCTCGAAGTAGAGCAAGTTTTAATCAATTATTATTATTGACTTGCTACAGACAAGGGATATGACCAAAAACCACATTGAATCGAATGATCCTTTTGTGCACGAATCGCAGCGCTATCACAAATTGAAAAAAAGTCATTTTTCTCAAATTTAAATTAATAAAATAATATTTTATATAAATAAAGAGTTTTTTAAAGAAAGCTGAACTAACAAAACTAATGAAAACGTTAAATAAAAAAATCTAAAAACATGATTTTCTAAACTAAAGCAAAAAAAGAAAACAGATTTCACATTATTGAATAAATTATGAAAATCCATTAAGAATCAATTTCGTATCAAAAGAAAGAAAATTATTAAAAAAGTAAAAATTTTAATAAAAGTTTCTATTATTAAAATAATAAAATAAGTGAACAAGGTTTTAATCAATTTTTTGTACCTATTTTCTTCCAAATTCAAAAGCAATATTTTGTGTTTGTAAACAGTTTTACAAATATGAATATTTTCAGCAGTGAAAATTCGCCGATAGAAAACGACATTTATTTACATAGAATTGAGTGTTTGCCGAGAGCATTTTAAACTTTACATTTCGCAATTTGCTTTCCTTCAGCAAACACATTTAACAGTGAATTTACTGTTCGCACGCTTTTTTTTAAACTTTGTTGCTAGAAAGAAATAATCTCTCAAAACTAATGAAATGCTCTCAAAGCTTAATTAATGTTAATTTTTAATCGGTTCTTTAAGTTTTTTGCGTGTGACATCAAATAAAATTAATCAGATTTGGATAATGAAAGTTCGCAAAATTACTATTAGGATTTTTAAATATGAAAGAAAAAACTTGTAAAAACCTTTTTTGCTTTTAAAACGAAAATGTCACTGCTCTTTATCTGCTCTATATCGATGCATATTTAGATTTATTTTTAATTCGCGTTTGACTTTGTCTGTTTTTAAATTCTCAAGAGCTGTGCATAATCTGCGATGATTTATAATAGAGCGCATTTTAACATTTCTTAGTTATTATTTACATATTAAATGAATCAAAAGTAGAGCATATTCCATAATTCAACGCGTAGCTTGTATTTGAAGAAGAAATCTGTGCATTGCATTGTTAATAAGAAATAATTTCAGCGTTTTCTGCATCTGCAGAAATTATCGAGAAAAGCAGATTTCAAGCAAAAAGAGTGAAAGATTTTTCTTCTTCTTTCTCTTTTGTCCACTGCTTCATTTATGCATTTCTTTTGTTTGCAATGCATCTCGGTGACAAAAGAAAAAGCCGAGTGAAAAATTTTTGGCTTTCGAAGCAAACAACGAGCTTCGAAAGAAAAATGGATGCGGAATGAAATTTGCTTTCGAGATGAATGAAAATAGCATTATACACCCATGAATGTTTTAAACTCAAAAATAATGTCACCAAATAAATTAAATTGAACTAGAGAATATTTTTGTTTATTTTAGATTTTTATAATTAAGTTTAAAAACTAAATATTCAATTTCACTAATTAAAACACATTCATTAGTGATGTTTCTAATTAGAATTTATTTATGAGCAAAATCGATATCGAGATAATTGATTTTTAGCAACATTTGTATGAAAAGCAAACATCAACTAAACTTCTTATGTATTTAAATTGAATTTTCAATCAACGATAGATCTACGCAAATAAAAAAGTTCAGCTAATTCGACGCTTGAAGTGAACAAGAGAAGTTAACAAAAGAGAAAATCGATAAAAATAAATTTCAAGGCATTAAACTCGAGAGAATAAGAATGTCACACCACAAGAAACTTTCTTGCGAGAGTAAATTATAGCCAAACGCAAAAGTATTTTCTTAGCACAAATATTTACTGCGTTCTAACTAAGAACAGTTTTTGAAAATAATTTGACCAACAGTTGTAGCTTTTATTTGTTTAGAGGTCAGTTTTACGAAATAAACGCTGCGCGGAGTTTAGCGCCATTAGGATTTAAAAAAATAATAATAGAATTGAAAAAGTAGCTGCATTAGTGGAAATGGAGCGTAAAGTTTGTTAGCAAAAGCAGAAACGACAGTCTGAGCGACGATTTCGAGACCATATTTTAAAAGTTTGAGTTTTGTTTTTCGAAAGTCTGAAATAAATGTTTTGCTGTTTTGAAATAATGTCTTCCAAAATAATCATTATGAAAGCAACATCGAAAGTTTCGAGGCAAAATTAATTATGTCTGAATGTGAGCACTTTTAGGAAATTATATAAAATTAAATAAATAAATTATTGTAGACTTTCTAAATAATTAAGAATTAATTAATTTTTACATTGCGCTAATGTTTAAACTGTATGAATGAATGAATTTAAACTATGAACTGCATGTGTCCACAATTGGAGTTTAACCTTAAATTACTGCATGTGATTTAAGTCAAATGGCTAATGTTTCGTCAAATAAACACAAATGCGATTTGTCAAATTATTCTTGTATTTAATTATTTGTTTTACTCGCTAATAACGCATCATTTAAAAATAATCTGGAAGAAATTGTTGAAAAAGAACAATAATTTAGTTTTAATTAACATAATTATTATTTATTTAAAACAATGGAAAACGGATTTTAAAATGCGCTTTAAACAACGTTATTTATTATTATTATCTAAGAAATTTAGTTGCAAAGCAAACTTTGGTCATGGTTTTAACATGAAAAATAACTTTTGTACTCGATGAACACTGGCTTTTCAATAGATTTTGTATCGCTGCTGATTTTAGATATGCCGAGAAAAATAATTCGGCTTTTCAATAGAATGACAGCTGAAACATCGAAATTTGTATAAAACTAAAACAAATAGTCGTTTTCAATTCTTCTTTGTTAGCCTTTTTCGATTGGTTGTTTTACTCTAAAATTTTTTGTGCGATCTTTCTCTGGATTGTTCTTGATAGACTTCTAGTTAGATTTCATAAAATATTTAAAATGCTACAAATTGAACAACAATGAAGCAAAGATGAAAATAATTCACTAGCGATTGAAAAATTTGCAAACATCAAATGAATTTAAATAGAAAATTTGTATTTATCAAAGCATGAGACAGATTGTAGTGCTTACATAAAATTTTCTTTTGCTTCGATTGTAACCGTTCGGTTTTCTGAAAATGAACTTACACAATGCTTTGCTTACGAGAGTGTGAAAGAAAAGAGAAAAAGAGAAAACGCAAAGAACAAAAGATTTATCCATTGAACTAAACATAATGAGAAACAAGTGAATAATGTTTCACTGAAGTGAAGTGAATTAAAACCAGTGACCACCAATCGGCGACTAGAAGTAAGTAAGGAAAAGAATTGAATTCAAACTCGCTGAAAGCGTGTCTGTGGTATAAAATGAGAGTCCTTTTTTTGCTTTGCTTTGGCTTCAAAGTGATGCGAGAGAGAGAGAGAGAGCGAAACGCATTTTACCATTTTTCACAGCAAACAAATGAAGCAAAGTGAAGCGCAAGTATTTTTTGATGCTTTCGCAATGGCCGCTCGCTGTGTATTCGCATCGCGACCAATGTCTGAGAAGGAGAGAGATGAGAAGCAACAAACATTGAAACAAAAAAAGTTCATCGATAACATCAAAGTTTGAAGATGAAAAAGTTTCTTTTTTCGCAAACTTCAGCGTCTCGTTTTCAACCGCAAAATGATGATTGCCTGCATTTTTGAAATGAAACAGTGAAAACTAATATCACTTAATTAAAAAGCATCACTGCGAGCGATTGAAGCGAGAAACTTAAACTGCTTTCTAGTTAATGCGCTTTAAGCATTTTGCAGCAAAATTAAATCGTAGAAAGCATTTTATTTCGCAATTCACTTTTGTGCACTAGATGAGTGTCTGTGTGTGTGTATTGTACACAAAACGGAGGCAAACACTTCCATCAATTTGATGAGAGATAGCGGGAGAGAGAGAGAGAGAGAGAAAGCAAGGCTAGCAAAGCAGCAACAGCAGCATTCAATTTCTTTTGCGCTATTATTCGCTCTGTATTCTCTTATGTCAACTGTCTGTTATGTCGTGTTCAACACATTTCGAGTGTCACCACCATTGCTCTCTACTCATTCACCGAGACAATTTGATTTCGGCGTACGTTTCACTGCATTCACTCAACAGAAGAGATAATAACAATACATAAATGGTAAGCAAAGATCGACAAAAAAAGATTTAGAAATTGATCTAATTCTGAATTAATTCTGCAATCGTTTCATGTTTTGAAATCGAAAAAAGGCGCATTGGCCATATAATTTACTTTAGTTTATAAATTGAGAAATATTTAGCATGTTTTAACGATTAAATTGATTAGAGTTATCATTTAAAGTAAGTCAAATATCTGTTTCATTTCAAAAATTCCAATTCTCTGAGAATCTAAATCTAGAATCAGATTATTCGAGCAAACTAAATTAATCTGAAAAACAAACAGATGCAAGCGAAATTATTAAGAGAGAATAGTAAGGTGAAAACAAAACGTGACACATTAGAGTTGAAGAAGAAGTTTATGACTTACTTAAATAGAATATCTCCTCTGGCCCAACGTGCTTCGCCCGAACCATTACAGCGTAAACCAGGCATTAAACTGAGGTTTGAATTGTTTGCATCATTAACAAACAGCTCTAATCCATTGCCGAAAACTGTTACTGCTCTTTCCAACTCATCCAACATTTTATTATGTGTCGTATTAAAGTGAATGCCTTTTTGTTTCGCCGCCGGCCAACATTATGTAAATATGAAATAAAATGCAAGAAAACAGAGAAAGCTAAATGAACAGAGAGCAAGAGAAACGAGTATACATTTCAAAATATTGGTAGAACTGCCTGCTGCTTTATTCGCGATTTCATCGATATCGTTGAACTATAAAACTGCTTTTGCAATGCTTTCAAATAGCCTGAAACTATGTGTGTGAATTTTACCGCTTTTCACTTCTAAAAAAGAAGAAACTCGTTCTGAAAGTTTAAGTTCAAACACATTCGAGAATTCATTAAATCAATGGCAAATGAAACTTTCTGAATTTAATTTGAATGAAAAATAAATGAAATTGGGAGAGACAAAACACAATATGTGAGCTGAATGCGAATTTGAGATCACTTACCCAACATTCCTGGAGGAAAACCGTTTGGCGCAAAATTCTCAGACGCAGTACCCACAACTGACTGCGACACAATCCACATGTAATTTTTGCCCGTTAATCCAAGCTCTTTCGCGGCTGCCATTATTACTTGTGCCTCCATTTTCGTACTGTACAACAAAATGACCCGCGCCTCTGAATCGGCCAACGGTTTCAACTCCTGCATAAGTTTCTCTGTGCTATTGCCTTTCACAGTAAATATATCCAATATATTAAATCTGCGAATGGAAAAGAAGTAACATTAAAGAAATGCATCGAACACAATATGAAGCGTAATATAGGAAGAGAAATGAGGCAAACATTGATCAGGATAAAAGCGAATGATTTATGAAATCTAAACTTGACATTTCGTCAATTCTTCACTGACTTAACATCAAATGTCAAGTAGGAAAACCAAAGTCGAAAGTGAAAATGATGGTTAGCATTTTGTTTTTTGTGTGTGTATTTTTTTGTGAATCGAGCGACGAGGATGCCGACGATCGTTTTCGACGAACACAAGTCATCACACTTAATGTAATCTGATTCTTTTTGAAGACTCAATTTTCGGCTTTACTTTTGCTGCGCGCGACACGTTAAATTAGGATTGATGACTGTTATTATTCATAAAAGTTAATGTAGAAAACAACGGTCTGTGTTTCTCTTTTTGCGTTTTATTCTTCGTTCTATTCTATTTTATATATAACGCTTAACTTTATTTAAACTGCGCA
>NCKU01004444.1:0-12295 GCA_003675995.1 Dinothrombium tinctorium | reverse complement strand
TTTTAATCGATTTCTACTCTTTCTGCTTTTTTATTGTTTCTATTGGTGTTGACTGAAATAAAGTTAAGAATTTGGAAAATGAAATAATCGAGAGTGGAAATTAGATTTAAGCTAAAAAATCAACGATAAATACAATTAAACGTAGAATACATATGTGAATATCACAAGTCGAGTGATTTTTAATTTGTTTTAAAATATGCAAGCTTTTAAAGACAAACTTAGATTTGATTTAAAATTCTCTGAATTTGTTATTTTTTAAATTGATTAAGAGTTTTTGAAAATTTTGAATATATAAAATGATAAACTTTTAGTTTAAAAGCTAAAATCGGAGTCTTTTTAAGTTGAGATCAGTTTATTCCGCTTTTTTGATATGCAGTCAAACCGCATTTTTGAAAACCGCTTTTATCATCTCTTCAAAATAATGAAGTTTTTGAACTCAAGATTACTAGATTCAACTAAATTCAAAAATTTATGAACCTTCTTTTAAAGGAACAACTCTTTTTACGCAAGAAATTTGTTAAATCTATAAACATTGACAAATCAGCGTTTGTATGAGCTTAAGTTTATCATATCAAACAATTAATTTAATGAAGTAATCTTAATGAGTCTGGTCATGATAGAGAAGTAAAGACGTGTAAAATGAATTCTTTACAAAATCTCCAAAGTGAAGTAAATGATTGAAATCATAACAAGTTTATAGCTTCAAAAATTCAACCTCAACTTTCTGATTTAATTGTGTAACTTATGAACAGTTAATTGTGGAAACTAGTGAAAGAATTGATATTGATTATCAAATAACTTCGAAGTATTAAATAAGCAGCTTGGTACAAAGCAAGGCAATAAAGAAAAATTGAACTATGTTTTTCATTTTTTCGATCAAAAAATTTTGAATTTTTTAAAAATTAAACCATAGAATTTATATAATGAAGGGTTTGCGTCAATTGCGATAAAATTACTTATGAATATGACAAAAGCTCTCTCGCAGATCATTTATTTCTTTAACCTCTATATTAAAATCTCTTTAAATGTAAATTGAAACAAAAATTCTCATTTTTACGAACTACTAATTGCTATCAGCTTTTTTGCGTAATTTGATTCACAAAAGAAGGATTTAATTAAAACGACGAAGGAAAAAATAGATGCGAACAAATTCGCACTATATCCAGAGCGAAGTATCTTGTAATTAAAGTGAAAGTCTTGTCCTTATTCTAATTGGCAGATGAATATTTAAAGAAAATAAATATTTAATTGCATATCATTTATCATTTTTTTAATTTGTGCGTATCAAATAAGATTTTTAGGAAATTGTGGTATGGATATGGCAATATGTGGGGAAGATATAAAATTAATGGGAAATAAAAACGATGCAATAAAATTGAGCGAAAGAGTTCTCAAAGAGTCTCAAACAATGAGCATCTGTATTTTGTCAACATTTTTCAAAAAGTTTCATTATTTGTAGGGATATAAAACACAAATTGAAGTCTGACGTTATATAAATCATGTCAGAATGTCACAATACTTTAATATGAAATTAGTTTTATAAAATTTAAATAATATATTCATCATATTAAATAGGTAGATATGCAACCTTAGTTTATTTCAGCTAATTTTGGGAAAAAAATTTAAAATTTTATTCAATCTCAAAGTATGAGGATAAAAGTAGAAGTCGAGTGCAAAGTATTTCACATTAAGAATTGATGCGGATTTTCTCAATAGAGTAGCACAGATTTTTAGAAAATGACTTTTTCATAGATAACTTAAAATTTTAATTTTTTTTTGCATATTTTTCTTTTCTTTTAAAGTAGTAAAACTCACCTGGGACGCTTTTAGTAGAATTCGCTTCATCCATATGTTCGCTCATAATCGCATTGGATGAAAGCTGCTTTAAAACTCTGTTGCTTGACATCGAGTTGATTGAAGCTTTCTTTGCAACGTTTTCGAAATACGGCTGCGAACGTGAATCGCTAAATTCAATTTCTGTGAACATATTTGAAGAGCGTTTTTTCGCGTTTTCTTTCGAAAACAAAGTTTTCGAGTTTCTTTGCTGAACAAACGTCATTTTTTTCAAAACCCTCATCAATTAAACACGAAGAATGGAATAGAGAGAGAGAGAGAAGAAGCAGAGAAACGCTTCTTTCTTCAGCTATAAATTATGAGAAGCGAAAAGTTTTGTGCCAATCTTACATTCCGCTCTTTGTTTGTTGTTTTTTTCTTTTTACGACAAAACTGTTCAACAAATGGTCAAAGAATGAGTTACAGTTTTGGATAGTGTGTGCTACAAAGCAACGCGAACGAGCGCTTCACTGCAACGCAAGCGCTTTGCAGCGAAAGCGAATCAAAACTTGTGTTGCGGTTTCTTGCGGTTCTCGAGAAGTGAAGCGAAAAAACGGCGCCTTTAAATATCGATGCTTCACAAAGAAATGAACATTTGCTTATTCGGAGCGAAATAAGACTATTTGTGAACTTTGTGATTGTTTTTTGTTCTTGCTCATTTCAAAATTTGAAAAAGAAACTCGAGCTCTTTTCAATAATCAATATTCTCTCGGCTAATCAATAATCTTGGAACGTTGAAACTGAAAACGAACTGAAATAAAAATGCAAAGCGTGTCTTCAAACTTTCATGAGTAAGCGTTGAATAAAGTTAGATTTAAGTTTGCTTGAATTTTTAAATAATAGTGAACTTGCACAAAAATTAACTTAAGAGTTTTAAAGTTAAAGAGTTGTGATAAAAATAACTTTAAAAAGAAAGATTAATTTGGCTTTTTTGAAAATATTTTTTCATATGCTGCAAAATGCGGACACTTTCTGAATAACATTTTATTTATCTTTATTTTAAAAAAATTTGTCCACTCTCTTTAAAACTTTTTTGCTTATTTTCAAATAGCTTTTAAAAGATTATTTCAAATCTTTCTCCTAAAATTTATGTGCTTTCAAGTTCTCTTCGAATTATACACAAAAAGAATTAACTAAGCACTCGTTTAGGAGACAAATTTTCAATTTTATTTTGAAATTAATTTTTTTTTAACTCAATGATTTTTAAACATAATTTTCCTATAGAAGGGACAAAATTTTTTTAGAGTATCTCACATTTTTATCGATAATTTTTGTGTCGAGAAATACTTTTTGACGAAAATATAAATAATGACAAAGTGAAAATGGAAATTAAGTTTGCGGTCGAGCTCATTTTGAAATGATCACTAGTGCACTCGCGAGACCGCAATAATACTTTATGCAAGTTCAGCTTGGACATATTTCACATTTAAATTTGTCGAAGTTTGATATGAAAGTGTTTTATATACTTCAAACACAAGTTTAAATTTAATTTTGTTTTGATTTTTCATTGTTTAAAACAATAAAATGCAATAATCGCAATTTTAATGCTTAATTTTATTTTATTTTTGTTTCACTCAAAATGTTTGATTAAAAACTTTTCAATTTTTAAAATAAGCTAAATGCGAATTGAAAATGATAAAAAGGACAAAACAAAAATATAAAAAGTTTGAAATCATTTAGATTATGTGAAAAATGCAGAGTGAACGCTATAAAACGAGCGAATTGCATCGAGTAAGTGATTATATACAATTTTTGATGCTTTTTAAGTGAACAAAGGGCTAAAAAATGGCGAAAAAGCTTTAGGTTTACTGCATCAATAGCAGCAGAAATTACGTTTTCGTGATTTTATCATTTTTTGAAAAGCTTTACTAAATTCTTTGCTAGAAAAATCATAAAAAACGTGCTGAGTTGTTTGTTTCTCAACGGGTATCTAACATTAGTCCCGCAAACGGCTCATCAAATCCGTATTGCGAGCTAAAAAACAACCAAAAGCTGAATTTTTTAGCTTCTCTTTCTAAAAATTTAATTAAATCACTTACTTTGATCAACTCTTTTTAATTAATTTCAACTGAATTTCGAAAATTTATTTTCCACAATTTTTAAATTATCGATGAAAAAATTTTCAATAAAAAAATTTTTACAAACCACAATTTCGTATATTTACCCTAAAGTAGATTAGATTTGGTGCGACGCATATGAAGAGTATGAACAAAAAATTGTTTTAAACCGATATTCACTTATTAAAACATTTGCATTGATTTTACGTTTTAACAAATGCGCTCAGCTTTATAGCGTACACTCCGCGCATTTAGATTATCTTCAAAAATGACATCAATAGCAGTAATGAAAATAAAAGCGAGTTTAAAGTGTTTTTAATTAGGTGAAAAGTTGTCTAACATTATATACAAAATTTAAACCACAATTTAGCGTTTGATTGAAATTGATGAATTAGAAAAGGTAGAGCACCAACGCAAGTGCATCGCTTAAAATGTTAGAATGGCAAGAAAAGCAATGATTTTGCGCTGAATATGTTTCGGTTAAAAATTCTTATCGATTTGCTATATTTTTAAATGACGAAAGAGAAAGGAAAACAGTTTAATTAATACAAACCAAACAAGGAGGAAAATTAAAAAACTAACTTCGAAAAAGTGCCGTTTGTACTGATTATCTGATTGTGGAACAAAGCACTATACATTCAATTGAAAAATCGTGGATTAAAAAAACAGAAACGAGCATTCGGTGTACGTTCGCTACACAAAAAATTCGCTTAAATCTCACCGAATGAATGGAAGTGCTTAGAAAAAAATCCTGAGAGCATTAAATAAAAATCGCTCTCGCACCGAATTCGCAAGAGTGAGCGGCTTTTAGGCAAATTCTTTCTCTCAACTTCTGCTGATAAAAAGTATCTCATAAATGTAACACTCGCCACTCGGTCACTGGTCTCGGCTCGGCGAGCATTCGACCCCAATGCGTAATTTTATCATTCGATGAATAATCTACAGGCCCTGAAATCACTTTACCGATTACGTCGCGCGGCTTGATTCGACTCTTAATGCAAATGGCAATGATCAAAGTTGTTTCGTCGAGAAAATCGGAAGGAACGATGAAACCGAAAGTTTGATTGTAAATCAGGTCAGTGTTTGTTGCTACTGTGATAGTCGAACTCCTCATCGATTTGATTTTTTCTCCACCACACATTAAAGTTACTTTCGCGTACGACTCCATTTTATCTGCAAGCATAACAAGCACAATAAAGAATGGCGATTGAGATCGAGTGAATTGAAACAAACCGCAGCTTAATTTTTTCAAATTTCCTTTCGAATCGAGCGAATGAGTGAATTGCGAATTCCTCGAGCGTAAAACTCCAACTGAGAGTCGTTCCATCGACGGGAGATAACAAAGTGAGACCAAAAGATATGCATTGTCATGGACGGGCTGAGCGAAATGTGAAGTTTAAATTACAGTTGCTTTCAAAAGAAAACTTACAAGTGACGCGCTTTTTAGAGGCATTTCATATTTGTTTGTCTCTTGGTTTTTGTAAACATCGGAGAGATCGAGTAAAATGTTTCCAATTGGCATTGAATAAACTGGGCTGCAAAGTAGTTAAATAGCGTTTTAACGCAACATGCGCTTTTAGGAATAAAAAGCTTTTTAAAATCAAATTCACCTCTCAAAGGTAAAATATTATGAATTACTTTCAACTCCATTGAGTGCAAAGATTTAAATGTTCAACACTTATGGCTTTTGCGAAGCGACTTTTTGTTGAGTTTGTGATAGAATAGACTCTCATCGCTCACTTTTCACATTTCAAAGCGGATTTAGTGAAAGGAAAAGAATGCGAATAAAATGCTGCCATCGAAAAGTTTTTTTCTATCGTTTTAAAAGTTTTAAGCCGCGAGATAGTTGCGTGTCAAAATTATTAATGCAGTTGAACACGCTTGGGAATTAAAAACTCGCTGCTAGAGAAAAGCGTAAATTTTGAAGTGGTGTTAATATTGTTGTGAAACAAAGTGAACTAATGTTAGACAAATAGAGCGACAAATGTAGGCATCGCTTCGACGATTTATGCGAGCGAAAAACAATGAGCATTTACTTATTCGAATGTCGTCCTTCTCTTTCGCAATCGTATATTGAAATTCGGAGAATGCTGCTTTTCAACGTCTTCTTGTCAACCGTAAAATAAAAGTCTTCGTGAAAGTGTGGATTCGCTGCGTTTTTTGTCCGTCGCGATAGCTGCGGACTACCGCTGTTTATGCTATAAACGAAACCATTCGATGTACGTTTCAACGAAAGCAAATTAAGCTTGGCCACCGTTGAATACGATTTCTTTCTTCCTTTTGTTGGTAAATCACAAACTCTGTCCAAATGTACGACCAATCTGATCACGCAATTCACATCGTTTTTAATCACACTTTTCTCGTTTTCGTGCTCACCTTTTCTTATTCTTTTCATAGCAAACCGAAAAGAAAAGAATTCCGAAAGTGTGATTCTCTTCGAACGGACTGTTTTCCTCTCTCAATTCAAGCGACGGCAATGAAGAATGAGAGACATCGCTTTCGGGGCTAATCGATGGAAGCGATTCTTCAGCTATGCTTTCATCTTTTGTCTTTACTTTCGAGAAAAATAAACATTGTTTTAAATTAAATGCAATATCCTTTTGTATTTTATTTATTTTGTTAATTTCTCGCTAAATTTCGCACTTTCACAAAATCACTTTATTTTGCTTTCGCAAACATCGCCTAATTTTGTACGCGTTTAATATACAGTAAGAGGCAAAACAATTCCCCACCCCAAATGCGCATATGCATGCTAGAGTGGGGAATTGTTTTGCCTCTTACTGTACTTTCGAGTGAAAAAAATGTGCCAATTTTAAACACAGCTTCGTGCACATTAATTTGCTGTCTTATCAGCGAAATAAATTGAAAAACTAGCAAAGATGCCAAATTAATATGAATGAAGCTCTACTTAATATTTAAAATTAATTAATGCGGCAGATTGCAATCGGATTTCAGTTTTTTTCTATCAAGTTTATCAGGAAGCATTGTTTTAAAATGCGTTACACACACACACACTCCTCTCTTATCAATTCCGCATGATCAAATGCGATATTGAACGTGACCAAATTCTCTAGCTTTGAGCAGAATTCAAACGATCGAAAGTAATTTTAGAAAATTTTCGACAAAAGTTTATTCATTTGCGAATAATTGAAAATTTTTGAAATTAATTTTAGAAACAAAGAATTTAACATAGTATTCGAAAACAAATTTCATTTGTAATTCAATGAATAAAATATCGCTTGCGGAGCATTAAAAGTGAATGTTTAAAGTATTCGCAGGCATTTTAACACAGACAAAAACAATAAAGTGGCGAAAAAATTCATTGCAAACGAGCCATTAAAGCAAAAGGAACCATTTCGCAGCTGAATTTGAGTGCAATCTAAAATGCTTTCGCCTCACTTTTTATTTCAAGTTCTACGCGTTATACGTTTATAAACATCGCTCTTCACTTTTTCATTCTCTTGCCGAAAATTTTTCACTTCGATTCAAAGTTTGACCAATTTGAAACGAATTAGTTTGGGCGAATGCGTGCGTAATTCGCGTGAAATATTTAATGAATGGCTTCTCGAGCTTGAATCTCGCAGCTTTCCAAGACATTTGTTTGATTAATTTTGATTTTTTTGAGGGGCTTTAAAATAGTTAATTTGCCATTACAACAGCTCATAAAAGTAGCAAAATAAAGGTGCTAGTTCTGCGAAAAGAAGTGCCTACAGTGAGTTTCATTTTCAAAAGTGGTGTGCAACATTTAATGGAACTCTGTGTTCGAAGGGCAGCGTGCAATTTAAATTCTTGTTTGTCAAAAATTTATGCTTTCAGCGTAATATTTATTTCCTGCTGAGGACGGGCCTCAAAAATTTTCGCCAGCTTTTCACTGCTCTTTCAGTTGTTCAAAATTAACGAAATGAATGGCTCGCTTCTAGGAAGAGGCGCATTAAAATTAATTAAAAAGTTATAATTGTGCAAATAACCAAATCGATTCGTGGAGTGATAATCGAAACATCTTTTAAAATGAGCATTCGCTCGATGTCCATCCCAAGTTCGCTGTTAAAAATGATTTTTTATCTACACTTCTAAGAGAAAAGGCGTGTAAACTCTTAATGAATAAGATTTTTAAACATTATTCATTTGTAAAACTGTTAATTGCAGATTTTATAACGATTAAAACTTAAATTCGGAGAAAAATTTTCTAAAACTTAAAATGTGGTAATAATTGGCACAAAAATAAATGTTCTTCACTCATAATATGAACTCTGTCATTATTTTACTAGATAAACCTAAAACATCTCTGAGTTCTATTTTGAGATAACTAGGGTCAATTTTGTGAATCAGCGTTTTTGTTTTAAGGATTATTCACTAGGGTTTCAAGCTTTCAAAAAAAAAGTAATAACACTTAGGCGTTACGATCGATTCAAAAGAATGAGTTACGATCGTTTAACTGAGTCAACAGAATGAAAGCGAATAGAAGAAAGAGAAAGAAAAGATTTTCTAAGAAAAACGCTTCTGGAAATCGATCAAACATTACCTAAATATTACTCATTATGCTCATTTAAAAAATCAACTCTCGTGGATAAAAAGTTAGTACGAAGTTCTATTCTATTTTTTATGGTATTTTATTAAACTTTGCACTTAGATACATTGCGAAAAATTGTTTTTAACGTTGCGAACCAACGCATTACCAGCTTTAGTCGACTTTGTTCACTTCCAAATTTCATAAAACATTTCTTAAGATCAAAACATCTGACTTCTTTTTTTAAAAGTAGGAAATAAATTAACATCAAACAATAATTATTTGCTTGATGCTGACAAGTTTTATTCAAAGCTTCATTGAAATGACATCTGATTAAAACTACTAAAGAAACTGATCTTAAATTCTGTGGTTTGCATACTTGCCAGAGTGCAACCGATATGAATAGTGCAACATTCTTCGTACGAAGATTACGAAGATTAACAAACATAAATCTTTGCATTTTCGCTCTTTGCAACTCACAACCTGTCAGTAAAGGATGACCAGTTTATTCGGATTATCACAGCGCGAAGGCAAAAACGTGTGCATTAATATTTTATGCAAAATGCATATTTGGCTCTTTTGCCACTTTTGTTCATTCGTTACTTCAATCTACAGCCTAATCTAAAATGTTTTGCTATAATTTATAAACTTAAACATGCCAGTTTTATAGGGAAAAGGGAGAAGAAAATTCTGGCAAGAGCTGTAAGCTTCGTTCTCAAAGAATTATACAAGTGCCTCCATCGTAACATCGCCTATCGATACTCGCACGAGCCTTAACTTTGCCTACTCCATTCACATTTTGCTAAAGTTATTACTTTATATAGTTTCTCTCGTTAAAGCATATTTTGTATTCGTGTTTTGTAAGTAATACCCGTCCAAACTGGACTTGCACAAATTTTTATCATTTATTTGCACGCGCTGTAGGATAAAATTTAAATATTTTTACAAAATTTAATAAGATCATGTCTTTTGTTCATTCAGTAAAATATTAATTTTAAATAAGATTATAAATAAAAAGTTATGTAGCTTTGAATAAGAGCTACATCATTATGATTTTGTCCAAAATTGCCATTTTAAGATTTAAAAATTCAATACTCTCGCATTTATAATTTTAAAATTATTTTATTTTTGATTTTGAAACTTCATTATGTACTCAATATTTTATATATTGAAATTTATTAAAATTTCCTAAAACTTTTCTGTTATATATTTTTAACAAATACCTTAAAATTTCAATATATTCGGCGTTCCTATTTGCCCACGTGCGAATTTCGAATAGAAATTCTATTCGAAATTCTTCTTTTCGAATTTTACATTTTGTACGATAGTATGTTTCTTCCGTATTTAACACGAAAATAAGTCAAAACATTTTTAAAACTTTGATTTATTCAATTAATTCAAAGAGATCAATCAGTTCACACGCTCATTTTGATCCTGTGAACTAATTGATGTCTTTGATGGCTCGTTTTTTTCGCGAATATTACTGAATAATCCTTTGAAATTTCAATCTTTAAAATGAATGGTTTAAAGTTAATAAAGAAAATACAGTGGACATCTAAAAAGTTCAACCTACTCACTCTTAACAAAAAAAAGTTAAACTATAAAAATCAGAATCCAATTAGAATCCTGGTTTAACTTCTCTTTTTTTTGTATCGAGAGTGGTTAAGCTAGGGACGTGAATTTCGGTGCTGCACCAAAATTTTTATTTTTTATTTTTTGCTTTAATATGAATTCATAAAACATATATATATGACGTAATAAATTTTTATTCTTTAAACATTTGTCCTAAAAATTCACCAAATTCGACAATGTAGCGCTAAATCACCAAAATCACACAAATTTGTACCAAATGAGCTCAAATAGGTAGTTAATTTTTAAAAATTCATATTAGAATCATATTAACCTCATGAACCACGTATTCATTTATAAATTCAATGATCAAATATTTCAGCAAGTTTTTTCATTCAAGATGATGGCGATGCAAACTTGAGTAATGAAAAGAAGTCTTTCAGCAAATCAGTCGCCTCACAAGCAAGAACAAACGCTTTAAATTTTTGAAGCACTTTTCTTATTATTTAATTTATTATATTTTATTTAACTTTAACTTTTTAAACAAATAAATTGAAGTCCGCTAAAAATGACTTTTAGACAGTAAATTAAGTTTTTATCAAATATTTAAATATTTACGAGAGTTGATAAAGTTTTGGTCACAAAAATGGGCAGAAAAAATTTAGGCTCATTCACACATTCTGTTGCGTATTTATTTATAAATTTGCTGTGAACATACCAATATGCTATTTTTAATGTCCCTTTCATGATGTTCAATGTAAAATTGTCTTAACATTTTGGATAATTGAAAAGTTTAAAATAAATTATATGATTTATTGAAATAAAAAATTTAATTTATCGCATTCATACAAATCCTTATCGCGAAGAAATGTGAATATTAAAATTATTAAGGATTAAAATTAATTTTAAGTTCTAATTTTAGGTCTATGTTACTTCAGTTAAGGTTATTTTATATTCTTGAAATTACAGATTTGTTTTTGAGTAGAGATTCAGCTCATCTTAGGATATCTTATTATCTGATTCAATACTTTCTTAAATAATCATTAAATTGTAGTTTTTTAATTTTTTATTATGAATTTTTGAACTAAATTTGGCGCCTAATTTCACTATTTTTCAGCACCAATTACGCACAAAATTTGGCTGCTTTTCAACTTCAAATTCACGTCCTTAGGTAGTTGAATAAAGAAAGCGATCATTAAACTTTTTTGAATTAAATTACAATTTTATTCGAAATTAACGCATGTGAATGAAATGCTCGTCATTAACGATAGATGACTTTCTGAAAACAACTAAATTACGATAATTGAATTTTTTTTTCATTTTTCATTATATTAATTTGTCACCATTACAGCATGCAATGTTAAAACTCATCAATTCAACTCAATTTTAAGCTATATTGTATAATATTAACCCATTAGTGCTTGACAAAACAACGAAAAGTTTTATTTAACCGTAATTAGAGTATTTTTCTAGTAACAACATATCAAGTAGCTCATTTCATTGACATGTTGAGAATGTTGCATTTTCGTCTTTGTTGAAATATAAATTCTTAATATTCTTAAGAGATTGATTTTATCTGATTAACTTATTTCATTGTTAAAAGCAACGAAAGCTCAAGTGCTTACTGGTCTTTTAGGGCACTGAAAAATTAGATTCAACTCGTTTTCACCCGAGAAATGAGAAAATTTGCGAAATCCATGTCTTAATTCACAGCATAGAAATCAGTAGTAATTATTCTCAACAAAACAAAACAAGACAAAGAGTAATTAGATTATAAGAATTGTCTGACGAGGCAAATAAGATTAAATGAACCATGACATTCAGCGGAATTAAGTCACACAGCGAAAAATGAAAAAAGTGTAACAAAATTTTCGTGGCAAGATTTTTGAATTCGATATGAAAAAAATTATTTATGAATAAGCTTATAATTTCGTTTTAAGTGTGATTGGAACTTTTTATTTATATATTAAATATAAGAAGCATAAAAACGACAGTTTGACAGTTCAATTTATTTTTATAAAAATATGTTGTCACTAAAGCAATTAGAACCTTCTTGATCTACATTCAAAAAGCAACAAAAAATAAAATTCGAAGTATGAAAATAAAAAAAAACGCACTTGTACTAAAATTGTACTTATGTGAACGAAAAATATCGCGCAAAAAAACTTTTTACGATTATCATTCTCCACTGTGTGAAGTTAAGCAATTATTTTAATTACTTTAATCTAAAAGCAACGTATTTTCCTAATCATTAAAATATAATTCGATTACTTAACCAAATCGAAGAGATATTAAATCAAGTAGCTGAAATTAAAAACATTTTAAATTA
>NCKU01004443.1:399-12298 GCA_003675995.1 Dinothrombium tinctorium | reverse complement strand
AGATGCTTAATCCAGGATATGATTTGCAGGTAAGCTAACTTATCGATAATCGAAACATTTTATTTTGAAACGGTCGTACATTAAACTTCACAAAAAGTCCCCTATTTGAGAGATATCAGCTTGATTTCAGTTCTTTCCCCAGAATCAACTAACCGGATTAAATCAAGGAGGTTTTAGGCATTTACTATAACTGGTCAATTAACAATCTGCAACTGTTGAGCAATTTGTAAATTGCGAATCGTGTTATACAATCAAAGTAATGAAAAATGAAAAAGCAAAGCTAGTGAGTTGAGCCTTATTCGCGCAGCTTTTCTCCTTCGCTAGTTTTATTCGCGGTAACAGCTAAGGAAGTTGCTTCCCTCTTTAGATTCAGCTAAGTAAGGACCTTTCCTGAACTTCAAACAAGATTTCCGAATAAACCTCCTTCCTTTAAGTGAAGAGGAAAACGCGCGAACATTGATTCTCAAAAATTTATTTATTTTTTCTCCATTTAAAACTGCTTATTTCTATATTAAATATAATAGACAATATAAGCAACCTTTTATCATCACTGCACACGGTGCAAGTAGATCACAGTAAGAGAGATGCTATCTAAAACGCTAGGAAAAAATAAACATCGATTTGGTAACATTTTCTAAGTTTTTTTTTTGTCAAAAGCAGCACAAAATTATGCTCTCAAAGCAACAACTCATATTTATTTTTACAGTAAAAATTTTAAGTCGATTTTATTCGCGACTTTATTAAATTAGGAAAAATTAATGGAGCCATTGCTCTCAAATCTTTAAGATCTAATTGCAAAAGAAAGGAAAGATGTATCATTTTTGAGAATAAAGTGAATGAAATTTTTGAAAATGAAAGTACCATTTGAAAGTACATTTTAAATGAGTGAACATTTGTTTTTCGTTATCTAGGCACGTGATAAAACGTCAATAATTAAAATAAAACAAGACGTTTATGCGGAAAATAAAAATTATGAAATAGAATATTATTATGGGATGGTGCAAGTCTCTCGTTTTTTTAATAATATAAAGTAGAGTTCATTGTGGCATGCACGTTAGTCCCAACTTTCGTACTTCGCCTTTTGCAGCCAGAATAAAGCATGACCAAATCGACTATTGTCAAACAGCAAAACTTGTGTCTAAAAAGCATTATGCTCAATGCACATCAGCTTGCTTTTCGCAGATTCTCAACTTCGTTGTCGCTCCAATCTTCAAGAACTTGGCACTATTCATGTTCCCCATATTTCCTTGTAATTACACTCCTGGCCACATTATCTTATCCATTGCAAGTTCACTTTTTAAATGGAAAGGATAGCAAGTTAATGTGGTCACGAGTGTGCTTATTTACTTTTCGCAAATTTGATACAACTCGTCCCTCTATCAATTTTGATAAGTGAAACTAGCGCCCTTATCAGAGGACAAAATTGGATTTTATTCAAAAGCTTAACATGTATATGAAAAAACTGTTTAGCGGTTGATAGTGGAAAATCTTCAATGTTGAAAATAGTTATTTACTTGTTCATTTCTTGAAACTAACACTCTTAAATGTTTTTTCTTTGAATTTAGTTGTCTTAATGTGCTTTCTGAGTATCTAAAGAAGTATCTTTAAAAGAATAGCGACAAGAGTTTATTATCGAAATAACGATTCAAAGAGATTGACTTAACTCACAAAACAAAAACCATTTCATCGAAACAAATTTCATCGAAAAGTTTAAACAAAAAGAAGAGAAGCGATCAAACAAAAATGCAACGAATCTCATTTTCATGACTATCACACTCCATAAACCATAAAATAAATTTTTTACTAACAACGAACCTTACAAACTAAACTAAATATTTTCATTTCTAAACATTAATATCATTACTACAATAACATTAACATTATGAATGAATTTTTATAGTTCGTATTTGGTTGTCTGATTTATTTTCTAGCACAGTTTCAATAATGCGTTTAATTGAAAATAAAATCTTAAACCATGAACACGAGAAACAATGAGATATTTGATTAATCTCGCGCATTGGAAATCTATTCTTGTAATTGTTCTTAAAGCACTTTTAGATTCGATTTTAAGAGATTTAACAGAAATGGCTTCGACTCTTCCACAAAATCAAAATGTGGTAATAGTGGTTGACCCTTCACAGCAAGAGCAACCATTTGGTATCGGATTCGAGAATACGAACATCCGTAATAACTTTGTTAAGAAAGTATATGGAATACTATCTGTTCAAATATTTGCCACCGCTCTCATCGGATTAACGTTGTATACAAAGTAAAGAAAATGTTTTATTGAAATAAGCTTAAAAATATTGTTTGACAGCAAGGAAGCTAAGAAGTATTTCGCTGAAAATCGAATGTGGGCGCTGGTTTCAGCGTTTGTATAATCTTAATCGTTGACATTTTGTTTATTGTTTTTTCCAATTAGACTACTCGCAATGATACCACTCTTGGTTCTTGCATGCTTTCCGCGAACAGGACGAACAGTTCCATTAAATTACTTTCTTCTCGGAGTTTTTGTACGTAAAATAATTTTTTTTTTCGGAAATTTTAATGCAGAGGATGCTTTAAATCAGACACTTCTGGAAGGATTCACAGTTGGCACTATCAGTTGTATTTATCGGACTGAAATTGTACTTATTGCCATTGCTGCTACAGCAATTTCGGTTCTAATTATCTCACTGTTAGCTGCCAGCTCATTGGTAAGCAATCGAACTTATGATTTTAAAACTAATCAAATGAATCGCATTAGTTTGACGTAACAAATTGTGGATCTGTGTTAATTGTCATGAGCATTGTTTATATCGTAGTTGGTTTCATTGCTTTTTTCATCATAATGATATTCAAAATTGATATAAAAACAGTGCATTTGGTTTTCTCGTTATTTGGTGCATTTCTCTTCTCGCTTTGGCTCGCGTATGACACTCAATTGATTCTCGGTGGTAAAAGAAGAGAGTTAAGTCCAGAAGATTATATTTATGGAGCTATCGCACTTTACATAGATATAATTCAAATATTTTTAAATATTCTTCAAATAGTGAATTCACTAAGTAATAACGAGTCTTAACACAATTTTGGCCAATTCGCTGCAAAATTTCAAATGAATTCTTATTTTTGATTAATTGAATCCATTAATTACAAAAGAATTGTAATTAATCCATTTGGAAAAACTGTTTTGTTCAATGAATTGAAATTTTTTTGCAAGGTAAACAATTGTAAAATTCAGTATTGAAATCTATAAAATTGCACATTAAATTCTTGATCGAATAATTCATGCCCTTGATTTTTGCGTGCATTGTGTGCTAGTTATAAAATTGACGAGCACTAAATAACAACATTTAGATCTTAATCAAATACAAGTAGAAACATTAAAAATTGAAAGTTTAAAAAAGTTGAAAAGCGAGCTTTTCGCGCGAAAGCGTAACGCAGCAAATCTCCCGAAAAGCAATGAATGCGCGAAAATGAAACGGACGCAATTGGTGTGCGAATTGAAAAGCGTGGATCAAAATGTGAACGATTTACGCGTAAAGAGTGGCTTCAATTTGATTGTCGGCAGAAACAAGCATTGTGGAATACGCGACATTCGCTGCTCTCGAAAATTGTTCGACATTTATGTAACCGAAGACTACGTGTTTGTCACCGATTTGCGAACCAATCGAACGCGACTGCTGCAAGAAGGCGATAGCTTGAGTGGCCCCGGTTTCGATTACCGAATTTACATTTCACGGCAAGCGATCGGCGATTCTGCGGACGAAGTCGAGCGGCACAGCGATAGCGAGAATGAGATCGAGCAAATGATTAGTAAAAAGTCGAAAATTGAGGCTGAATGGCAAGCGATCGAAGATAATTCGGTTCATGTTTGTAAATTTTTGGGCGGCGGGGAGCCTAAAACTAAAATCGCAGCATTCGACTTCGATTCCACTCTTGTCGTTACAAAGAGCGGCAAAAAATTCGCGGAGGATGAAAACGATTGGAAATTGTTCAGTCCTTTGATTGTCGATAGAATTCATTCTTACATTAAGACGCATCGATTTGTAATTTTTACCAATCAATCTGGCATTTCGAGGGGACATCAAACCCTGAAATCGTTTCAAAAACGAATTGAAGCCGCTTTAAGTAAAATCAATCGACCGTGCTTAGTATTTGCCGCTGTGCGAGACAACATTTTTCGTAAACCCCGTCCAGGAATGTTTTATTTGCTTGAAAATGAATTTAACGAGGGTGTAGAAATTGATTTAAGCTCAAGCTTTTACATCGGTGATGCTGCAGGCAGGAAGACTAATTTGGTTAAAGACCACAGTTGCGCAGATATTTTATTTGCTTTGAACAATAATTTTAAATGGTTTCAAGTTCCCGAAGATTTTGTTGCGAAAAGACAAATGCCAACAGTTGAGGAAGCGATTAATAGAATTTATAAAACCAATTTACCGCACTTTGATCCGCGAACACTCAATGAAATTGATCATTTGGCTATCGAAAAAGTGTCAAATGGCGAAGAGATAAAATTGAAAGATATCAATGATTTAATGAATGTTGTAAAAACAAATTTCATAATTTTTATTGGATTGGCAGGTTCAGGAAAATCGTTTTTCTTTAAAACTCATTTGGAAAATAGAGGTTTCAAAGAAATATGCCGAGACAAGCTCGGCACAATTGAAAGGTGTGAAAAAGAGTTGCGAATATTGTTAAAAGATGACAAAAACGCTAAAGTTGTAATTAATAATACAAATGTTGATGAAAATTCACGCAGGAAATGGGTAACTGAAATTGGCGAAGAAAAAGACATCGCTGTATTTTATTTTAATGTAACCTTGCCTCAAGCACTGCATCAGAATCAATTTCGTCGTTTAATGAATCAACTGCAGCCAGAAAATGAAAATAAAGCAGTTCCTGAGATGGTAATTTTTTCACAAAAAAAATCTTTTTCGGAACCTTCATTTGATGAGGGATTCAAACAAATTTTTCACATAAATTTTATTCCAGAATTCGAAAACGAGAGAGAAAAAAGTTTATTTTTCATGTTTTTAAACGAGAAGTAATTGTAATCGATGTTTCTTTAGAAACTGATTAATCCAATAATCGATTGAATATGAATTTTCAGCCATCAATTGTCCTCTTGGATTCTTGTCACCTAAAGTATCAATTAAAATTTTTGAATAAAAGAAGCTTTGGAAATAAGAAATTCCGCTTACATTTTTGTAGACATCTCAATTGCTGGACAGCTTCACCTTCCTTTGAACACTTAGCTGCGCATTGAAACAGTTGCGATTCTTCCTCTAAATAAAAATGATTTTTTTATTCTGAACATCTTTTTATCAAAAATTACTATTCGTTGTAATGATTGAAAATTTGAAGGAGCAGAAAATAAAAATTGAAAATAAACAGAAATTCATGATTTTCTGAATATATTTATCAAGTAATTTAATAGTCAACAAGGTTTAATGCATATTGTCGCGCAGATGTGAGCGTACGGTACCCGATTACTTACTTAAGTTAGAGAACTGCTTATATTATAACAAAACAAAGTAACTCTAGAGACACACACACTGGCTAAGTACCACCTATACTACTCTACTTTATTATATTCTGCGGATACATTTATATGTGTATAGTTATCTGTGATAATAGTAATCTCTATGATATGGTATTTACTCATGTCGACCCTTGAATGGGCGACAATATTAAACCAATAATTTCGGCTAAATAAAGTTTTCTTTAAATTTTCATATTTCGCGATTCGTTTTTAATAAAAATAAAAGTAATGATCAGAATAAGTGATGTGGTTTTTCATTTAGGCCAAATATAAAATAGGATTATAAAATTTGATAATATATTATCAAAACTAGGTAATCTTATCTACAGTTCATCTGTAGTTTGTACAGTAAATTTTGTTTGAGTAACATTTGCACGAATTTCAAAACAAAACTGCTCATAACTTTGACATGCAAATTGATGAAAACTATTTGATTTGAAGAGAACGAAACGAGCAAACTTTTCATGACCGAAATCCGCCCGTGGCTCAAACAAAAAATCAGAAGCTCTCCCGTTTTGTCCCAAATATTCCCAAGTCCGAAATTGACCCAAATAAGATAAACGATTGGACCCTTTATCCAAAACCTGTCTGAATGAAGTCCCAAACTTTTGTAGGGTTTGTGTTGGGCTTAATTTTCCTAAAGCCAGTTTAGACATAAAATGTGCAAACTACCTGTCACTAGCGTAATTTCTTAAGCAATTAAACACCTAAGAAAACCCCTAAGATATTGTATAGAACATCATATTAAAGCATCATATTTAAGACGGAGCATTACAGCTCTACGTACTACAATTCATTTAAGACTCTCTTATTTCAATATTTGAGCAAACTTCTCAAGTTCGAAAAAGTCAATTTTTTCAATAGAATTTATGTTAGGCGAAGCGACTTTAATTTTTTCATTCCTTGTTTACAGCCTAATGAATCATAAATTAATATCATAATCAAAATTTAACATTGAGAAAAGTTTCAAATTTCAACAAAATTGAAGTGAGCTTAATTCGTTTAGATTTCAAAAACATTCTACAAAATGAAGTTTAAGCTTGATATCATTTTTCCCTTCATTTTTTCATGCCTTTTTCACCATTTAAAATGTTAGTTTTCTAAATTGTTCGTGAATTTAACAATTTTAATCGTTTTAGGCTTAAAGCAATCTCCCGAATCTGGTTATTTGCCACCGCTGCCTCCGTACGAACCGCCTTTTCAAGCAGAAAAAACGCAGCCGGTTGAATTCAATGAGCCAACATTCAAATCAAAATCTGCACCTCAACAGTACCCTGAAAGAATGCCGCCATATGAAATGGCTTCACCACCTGCAGCCCCTCTACCAGCATCCTCTCCACCACTTCCGCCGCCGCTTCTAGCGCAACCGCCGCTTTTGATTCCAATGGATAGAAAAGCGAGATATCCAATGATAGTTCAAGTAGCACCAATGTATCCAAATCCATATGAATATTCTTATCCATCTTATCAAGCTTATCCTTATCCATTTGCTGTACCTTATTCATATCCTTATTCACCATCCTATCCAACGTCATTGTTCAATCCTATGGAAAACGGTGATGAAGAAGAAGAAGAAGCGCGGCACAAAAAGCGAAAAGGCAAGAGACGACGCAAAAGCGAAGGGGAAGAAGAAGAAAGCGATAAGGATGAGCGAAAGAAAAGTAGAAAAGATCGACAAGTTGAAGATGACGAGGAGGAACGCGAGTTTTATGATCCTGTTTTTAAAACGAAAAAGAAAAATCGAAAAAACTTTGATCGATAACTTTTTTTATTTCAGAAGTTTGAAATATAAATTTGTTCAACTTTTTGATTTTGAATATTAGCGAATGGATAAATTAATTCGAACTCCGGTGCGTTATCAGGCACCCTGAATGGAGCTCTCGTAGTTCTTGTAGTTTTTGTTGTTGTTGTCTCCTTACCATTCGATGACTTTGTTGCTGAAACTGTTTTCGTTGACTCTGTGATTAATGTGAGTATATCTGGAAAGGTTTCAGTAGCAGACGCTTTAGTAATTTTCTGTTGGCGTTTCAACATTTGTTGCTGATAATAAGGATGACAAAGTCTGTAGCAATTTTTTACCGAAATGAATCTGTTTGAATTACCGCCGCAACCAGAATATGAAAATGCCTTACACGTTGTTGTTTTGTGATCGTAGTAAACACGAATAATGTCTTTGTCGCATTGGCCAGAATTGACGGGCTCAGTACAATTCACTTTTTTCTCTTTTCTTTTTCTTTCGATTTCATCGCTTTCCTCCTCTTCAACACTATTGGAATTTACAAAAGTGGCCAAAAAAGAAGTGATCACAAGAAGTGAACAGCAATAATAATTTATATTCATTTTTTAAGCATGCATGTAATTCAAATATGTTTCTGCCTTAATTTCACTTCTTAAAGTACAGGAAAAGGAAAATAAATATTCGATTTCAGACGCCGCGTATAAAACAAAGCAAAAACTTTTTCAAAAATTTTTATTATTGAACTTATTGAGCTTTCTCTTATATTTGCATGAAAGTTATTCAAACAGTTCGTTTGAATCATACTTTTTATTACGCAAAAAACATTTTTATCATTACTAAATTAACAGAAGATCAAGAGAACTCCGAAAAAGCAAATCATTTACTGATTCGAATAGCATTGTTTGGAAAATATAATTTAAAAAGATCATCGATCAGAATAATGTCTCACACTTCAGTCTTCTTTTGAAATGAATCAGAATTAGTCTATTTCTTGAAATATCAACATTTTCAATTAAATTACTGAAAACAATAAAATGGGGAGTTTTCACTTCAACTCAAGTGTATCATATAACTGATTATTTTTAGAATAGCAATCAAATCTGCTTTGCAAGTTTGAAATTTCAATTCTCGTTTTTAGAGAAACGAAATAATAAACATAAGCGGCGAGCAGAATTTGAATAACAACATTAACGACTGTAATTGATGCGAATAAAATTATTGTACTCATTCGATGTGCTTTCATTTCGACTTTACAAGTATCTGACGCTAGTGTCTTTATTGTTTCGTCAGATCGCATTTCTTCTAAAGATTTTAAATCTTCGATTATATTTTCCCTCATATTCTCATGCTCATTCTCGATCGCGGTCATTTTATCGCGCAACAAAAGTTGATTCTTTGCGAGCGCAGATATAAAATGATTTGAAAACTTTTTGTCGAAAAACAAATCTAAACTGTCGTTTGTTTTTTGACAAATTTGCCTAAAATTTGATTCGCAATTCTCTTCCCACCATCCATTTATATCCATCGCAATCGCGACACACCGACGACCTTTTTCGGTTTTCGGAAAACCGAGCTTCCACTTCGCAAAGTCGAACGCACTTCCATCTAACCAAATAAAAGAAGGCAAACTATTGGCTAACTGAATTGCGCCCAGCCAATAAGTTTGAGAGCTGTCCAAAAGAGTTTCAACGTAATCGAGCTCCTCTTCCGAGTGTATGCTAAGCATACTCGCGTTCATCGATCGACAGAAAAAGTAATTTTCTTCGATCGAGGCGAAATTATTGTTAAAAAAGTAACATTTGGTGGCGCGTTCGTACCAAAACTGGGGACACGCTGTTCGCGATGAGTGCTGAGAGGAAATGATTTGAAATAAGGATAGAGAAGCAAAACAAAATCGCAAATTGCATACTTACAGACAAAGAGTGAACAATAGTTACGAGCAACAGAAAGCTATACGATCGAAGCATTGTGAAGATCACATTAAAATGATCTTCGTTTCAATCTTAAAATGAATAACATTCGATTGTATCTTTTTACAACTTTAAACAAAATACATTTTTAATGAAAAAAATCATTGAAACAATAAACGATTTAAAAAACTGAATGAAAGAACAAACTTATTCGTTCAATTGCTTAATCTCATACTTTGTAAATTAAAAATCCTGATTTTTGCATTTACCGTAACAATGATTCCATACATTCGCCACCGTACAATCAAGCGATGACTTTAATTTTAAATTCTTTCCGAACTTTGAACAAAAACAAATCGAGGAGAAGGATTACATTAAAGATGCGTTGTTCCACTTTTCTGGTCTTAATTCTAAACATTTCACATTTACTTTCGAGAATAGCTTTATTTGTATTCTGACTTAATGCGTGTGAAACTATAACACAATAAATCATCAGCACTTCTATGATGAGTATATTTGTCTAAAATTTTTTCACCATTCGAAAGTATTTCACATTCTTAAATCAAATCTTTCTTCAAGTGATTAATCAACATATTTCTGCTTGCGTCATAAAATGCAGAACGTAATCAATTTTTAAATGCGTCCAAAAGCTAAACATCTCAAATGTAGTTGGTAAAGGTGTATTATCCATGCTGATGTATGTTATTTTAATTCGGGCAAAATATTTCGAGAAAATCTCAAAAATTTGAAAAATGATAAATGAGACTAAAATCAATAGAAAAATGCATTTCATTTGGCGAGTATTCCCCAAATTTCCAACGATGTAAAATTTTTAAACTTTACCTCGTTAGAAATTTGTTTTTAAGCCATTTATTTGCAAGTTTGATTTTTTTGGCTTAACAACTTGTGAGTCGAGTGACTAAAGAAGAATACGAAGATCTTTGTATTGAATAAAATGTAAATTTTTAAATGGTTATGCAAAATAAGTTTCATAAAACTAAACACACTTTTAATGTCCTCAACTCGTTTTCTTCATTAAGATTTGTAATTGCTTTGTGCACTCATTTTTTATATGTAATTAAACAAATTTGTTCTTATCAAAAACTTTTTGTATTGTAAATGTAAGTGAAAAGTTAACACTTAAAAATTGAAATAATGTTTTGTTAACAATCAATTAAGAGTAAATGTTGAGTTAGATTAAATGGTGAGAATTTACATGCATAAACGCTGAAAGAAATAATTGACAAAAACGACAACAGTAATTTGAAAATTAGCATTTTGATGCAAAATTCAATTAAGAGCACTAAGAACGCTGAATGTAAAGCTTTGTATTTCGTTTCCAATTTCAAATGAAATAGATAATATTCAATTTAAGCCACCGAACAATTATGATTATGATTGAAGTTTCGATGAAATCCTTTTTCGCAGTTTTTTAAACTTATTTGAGAAAAAAAACCTCATTTGCCATTATTCGAATCTAGTGTTTCAAATTCTTTTATGCACAGTAAGTTCATTTTTTATCAAGTGTAGTAGAGCGCCAGGCGCAAAGGGCAATGATTTAAATTTAATTATCTGTTGAATGTTGAATATCGATTTGCATCGCCGTTGAAGAACTCTTAAAAATTAAATTTATCAATCGCTTTTTTATTTATTTTTGAGGAAATTCGTGGCACTCAATTCAGTGAATTTTTTTTTCCAAAATTTCATCTTGATTAGAATCTGAACTTGAAAGTGAACAAAACAGCGTCTTTTTTAATTAATGAAGTGAGAATGATGATAATAATTATTGTAGAGCTCTGATCGTAAAAATTGATTTAACTTTAACAATTTGTTCTCTAAGAATAGTTTATACAAGTTAATTATGAAAATACAACATTGGTTCCTAGAATCGTCAGATTTACATTTCGCTTTAACAATCAATTGTTTACAAATGGCAGCTAAATGTTTAATTAATAGTTAAGCCATCGTCTTCTTCCGCCTCTCGATTACTAAATTCATCTTCCAATCTTTCTACATGAGTTGCTAACGTTGTCTCCACTCGGGGCTTCGTTGAAGATTCGACTATGATGTCATTAAAATCGGTTAATATTTCGGCTGATGGTAATGGCTTTCGAGCACCATTCGGTCGCGGCAAAAATGATGGCAAACCAGCGCTCGCACTTCCCGGATAACGCGTTTTACCTGGTCGAGTTTTTGTTCCAGGACGCGTTTTCGTTCCAGGACGCGTTTTTGTTCCTGGACGAGGTGCAGGTTGCGGTAATGGTCTCGGCACAGGTCTTGGAATCGGTCGAGGTGGGGGTTGTGGTATTGGTCTAGGCACTGGCCTTGGTATCGGTCGAGGTGGAGGCTGCGGTCGTTTCACTGGAGCTTCTGTTTGGGCCTCAGGTGGCCTTAGAGTTATGAATGTGATACCTTCATCAGGTGGTCTCGTTGGAATCACTGGTCTAGGCACTGGTCGAGGCACTGGTCTTGGAAATGGTGCTGGTTCGACTCCTTTTGTTGGAGGTCTAGGCACTGGTGGAAGAGGTGGCCGCGGTATTGGTGGTCTTGGAACTGGTGGTAGAACTGGCGGCGGAATTGGTCTTGGTGCTGGTTCAACTCCTTTTGTGGGCGGTCTAGGCACTGGTGGTCTCGGAACTGGTAACGGAGGTGGTCTTGGTACAGGTCGTGGTGCTGGTGGTAGAACTGGTGGTGGAAGTGGTCTTGGTGCAGGTTCCACTCCTT
>NCKU01004441.1:0-12299 GCA_003675995.1 Dinothrombium tinctorium | reverse complement strand
ATAGAAGAGAAAGCAGCGAAAGCGTTACAAAACTTTGTTTGCGTGCGTGATGAGTCTACTTCAAAGTCAATAAAGCGTCGACGACTTGATATTTACGTTTGAATCACGTATTTAATTTTGAATGCAATATATGAAAAATTTGATCGACTTTAAGTGAATAATGCATTTATTCGTTTTGTTTTCACGCGAAGTGATTTCTGTGCGAGAAAAGAGTCGCATTTTGGCAATAATCTAATCACAAAAGAGGCAAAATATTGTTGCTTATAGCAGCTAAATAAATGCTACATTCGTAAACGTGCAATTTTATACAGTGAAAGGTAACACGAAGAAATCACAAAACGTTTTATTGAAAATTTTGATCGATAGCAATGTTTGCACATCTCGTTTCGCAATCTCTCTCACACACACACAATTTAGAACAGACTGACTTTTTTGTGATTTAACTTTGACTCGAAAAAATGCTTTGATCGCTAGTCAAAAACACATAAACCGAAAATAAATCGCTTTCTTTCCATCATTAATCCACCACTCTAGCAATCATTTACACTTCCGCGAGCGACCTTAATATAATTACTAGCGAAACTTTTAATATAAAGCAGTGTAGCAATATAAGAGCGCAAAAAGGAAAAAAACTTAACGAAGAGTAATCGTCTCTTTCTTACCTTTAGGGCTGAGGTTTGTATGTTGACCAAGATAAAATGGACCTTGCCTATACACGATTTCGTGCATGATCAAAGCGAATGAATAAACATCGCCTTTTTGTGTACCCTCAACAGGTGGATTGTGATGGCGTAAAATTTCAGGCGCTGTCCATAGTTTTCCTAATTTTAAAATAAATTTAAATTCATTAAATTTATTATTTAAAAAAGCTTTTTAAGAAGCTTATATTCGCAAGTTGAGAAGCAAATGAACAAATAAAATAGAAGACAACGTAAAGAGTAATTTTATTTACAGTGGTGGCTAAAAAGCGGTTCATTTCATTATTAAATAAATGAGTAAATAAAAAAAATTTTGCCCATCAATATAAATTATTGGTTTGAACAAAAAAAAGTTTCACTTAGCGGCGAAGTGTATAAAACTTTTCTATCTACAAGAGTAAATTAAATTGAAGAGAAGATGATTTTGAAAAAAAATAAGACGAACGATAAACTAAATTACAAAGCAATGGTCTTAAAAATTGTGTCTTGATTACATGTGGCAAGCTTATCGTCAAAATGGTTCGCTTTTCTTCCTTTCTTTCTTTCAATCTTTTAAGTTAAGAAAAGAATAAAATCGAGAAAAGTAACAAAAAAAAGTGAGAAGAAGTAAAAGGAAATCAATTTTTCGCACTCGACGATGGCGAGGCAAAAGTTAATGGCAGGCGGATATGGGATGCTTTTTACAGCTAATTTCTTTATGCTTCTCTCGTTCTTTCGCTTTGTATTTTATTTTCACGTCAAGCGTATTCATAAACCTTAAAGCTTTCTTTCTTTCTCTCTTTTTTTCTTTTTCATTTCATTTCATTCGAGTGAACGAAGTAAATTTTTAAAATTTTGATTTATGCTAAAATCGTGCCGACAGAATAGAAAATTAAGCAAAAAAATTTGTTTGAAATGTTAAAAGCTAAAAAGTATCAATTTGTGATCCAATTTAATTATTTTTATCACTTTTCTTGCTTAAGTTGTAAAAGAAAATATTCTAACGAGATCTATCATAATTAAAAACTGTAGATAAAGCGTTAAAGTGCAGAATCGAGCGCAAAAGCTTAATTAAACGCTTTGTATCTTTCTATTCTTAGCTCGATTGAATCGAAAAAAAATTGTCTCGATCAAAAAGCGTATACACCGAAAAAAGGAAGAGATATTTGGATGATAAAAGAGAAGGAGAAAGAAGAGAAAAAATTACATGTAATAAGTGACAAAAATATTTTTTTTATCAACTTACGCTTCCAGTGAACGTATGAATCTTCGTTGTCATTTTCATCTGAACCACGAAGGGAATGAAGACCGAAATCGGTTATTTTTAGTACAAAACGACTGTCGACAACGCAATTCGATGATTTTAAATTTCCGTGCGATTTTATATCGCTACTGTGAAGATATGACATACCCTTTACGAGAAGCAAAATGATTATTTCGATTCGAATGTTTAGTCAAATGTTTGCGAGAAAAGTGATTTTCAAGAGAAGTGTAAATGCGAAGCGAAATGAAAACAAACCTTTACGATATCGTGCATCAGCGAGTAACGAAACATCCAATCTAATTTAATCTCTTCGTTCTCTAGTATGTCCTGTAGGCTTCCTTTGGGACAATATTCGGTTACGAGGCACATAGAGGGTGGATCGATGCAGGCACCAATGAAGCGAACGATATGATCGTGTTGTAAGTCTTTTACCTGTCGTCGGTAAAAACGATTCAATCAATTTTGTTGGTTTTTTTTTATCTTATGCCCGATTAAACTCACTTTTTTCATTTCAAGCATCAACGATCGATTTACTTCTACACGAGATTTATTTATTGTCTTAATAGCGACTACTGTTCCCTGTGGCGAAGATCGATTCAATTGAAAATTGAAAAACACGCGCTGGTGTACAAGTGAGAATTTACCTTATAATAACCCGTTTTTACAAAAACTTGTTTATTCAAATCGGTAGCTGCCATTGTTTCG
Source organism: Dinothrombium tinctorium (assembly GCA_003675995.1). NCBI lineage: Eukaryota > Metazoa > Arthropoda > Arachnida > Trombidiformes > Trombidiidae > Dinothrombium > Dinothrombium tinctorium. The sequence continues at coordinate 9,653 of NCKU01004441.1, read as the reverse complement.
GCTGATATAGAACTCTGCGTTCGTAAACAGAAAATGCGTATCAGAGAAATCGCTATGCATTGTGAAGCAATGCGAACAATGTTTAAATTCGCTAAGCAAAATTGAAGTGCGAAAAAAGAAAAATAGCGAAACATACAGTGACACTGTATCGATTGAGGCTGACCAATGAACCTAATCGCTTTCCTTGTGCTTGCCGTTTATCGGTTGAGAGTATGTCTTCGTAGCGAATTTTCCACGACATCGACGCCAATTCAACTTCAAGCTTATAGTGGCTGTTTCGGATATGAGCGAAAGAAAAAGACAAAAAGTGTGTGTGTGTGAGAGAGAAAAGTTTACCAAACACACAGTTCGCAGACTATTCTAACATAGAGGGAATAGAATGAATGTAATTGTTATACACACCGATAAACGACGAAAGATACAATGCAAAGAACAACAAGAAGTGCACTTAATACGGCGCTGATTATAGCGTAGTGTGGATAAGCTGTTTAATGAAATGAAATTTTTTGCTTTACTTATTCATTCGTGTCGCTCAGTATTTTCATTTTCTCGTCTTTCTCGCTCACTTTTTTTGCACAATCCACTTTCACATTTTATATTTTCTTACTTCTCTCTTTCCTCTTTACCTTCTTCGAGACATTTCGATCCGTCGAATCCGCACACTGGCGTATCCGGTGGCGGAGTTTCGCGATTACCAGCCCAGTAAATGCGTTTATCTTTTACGTCGACAATTTCTTTACTTACACCGTAATAATTCGAGACCACTTCGAAATTGCCCGAAATTGGATCCATGTCGAGTAACGAGTAATCAACTTTACGATCACCATTTTGATCAATGCTGACATTACCAGTGATGCCTGATGAGTGGGAGCGGAAAAAGAGAGAAAAATTTTGTTCAAATAGTCGTAAATTACGCTCGAGAAGTGAAAAGAATTTTGCACCTTCTACGCTCAGTTTTGCTCTTTTTTTCATCACAGTACCTTCGAATGTGCGATTCCACATTTTTTGCGTGATTACGGTACCATTTGTGACACTGTAGCCTTCGTTTAACGCCTCGTTCAATGCGGTCGCGTATATGATAACCGCTTCGTGAAATGCGGTCACAAAAGTGTTCACCTATTGTTATGATGGAGAATAGGAAGAAAAGAGGAGAAGAAAAGAGAAGAAGAACAATTAGCAACAAATTGCGGTGAAAAATTGTTTTTTTTCTTGTATCAATAGTTATAACGTGACAAAACTGTGGAGAGCGCGGAAGACGAAACGCGAGAAAATCTAATTCATCACTCGAGGATTATTTTTCAACGAAATTTTTTAAACAATGTTTAAAATTTAAACGCACGCTTTGTCGAAATAAGATATTCTCGTGAAAAATGAGCAAGTTTACACGTCGCGTTCACTCAATTTATTTACTTAACGTCAATAGTTTGGTTTTGTTGAATTATTGAGAAATATGGCACTTCGATAACAAAAAGAGCGATCGCACTTCTAAGTGGAAGCGAGTTTTTGGTTAGAAGCGCTTCGAGCGTCTAAAATTAATTTCAGCCGTCATTCAAATGTCTATAATATCAATATGAGGGCAAAATTTTGTTTGCAAACAAAAAAAAATGTTATAAAAGCGAAAGTTTACTTATTGTTCTCGATTCATAAACGTCAATCAAAACTTAGTAGAGAAAAAAAGACAAGAGCACTGGAAGAATTGCACTTCGAATTGGAAGCTCGACAAGAGAGTGTATTAGGTTACAGATTGATAAAACAAAGGCGCTTTTCTTTTGCAAATTACTTCGCTTCTCGTTTGCGAATCTTTTCTTTTTTGGAAGTTCATCTTTTTTGATGAAGAAAGAAAGAAAGCTAGCGAAGCACGAGCTGTGAAATTCACAGAACGTGGTCAGAATATTGATTTTTTCCACTGAATTCTTGAATTCACAATTGAGAAAACCACTGTACAACACTTAAACTGAATAGCGTGAAGTGATGCCTTTTGGTCACGCACAAACTACAAAACAAATTTTTGTATTGAAACTGAACAATAGTGAGATTCTTGTTGTAAAATGTAAACGCGAAATACATTTCAATCAAAATTTCGCATTACCGCTCCGCGGCTTGCGAGATAAGCTTTTCACTTTCGCTCACTCACTCTCCCTCTATTTTAATCAATGCAAATTTTGCTTTTTCTTTGAATAACATTGCTCATTGAGCTTAAATGAATTTAATATTTGACAATAAAACAAGAAAGTTTAATTTTTTAAAAATTCACGCAGAGATTTTTGAAATGTTTGAAAAATAAGCAAAAGTGCTAAGGACAAAAGAATGCGATTATTATAATTAATTATTGATTATTTTGAATGAATGGCATGTTTAAAGCCCCTCGTGCGAAACGAAGTTTTATAAAAAGTTTTCCGAAAAATGAGAAACAAAAAAAGAAAAGAAAATTTGAAAATATGGACGCGTTTGATTTGTGCATAATAGCGTTTGAAAGCGAACAAGAAAAAAGCAATCGTAAGATGCTCGTTCAAGTGTTCTTCAGATATTATCTTGCGGCCGAAATTGTACACAACACTTTTGCAGTAATGCCATGCCTAACTTCCATTCACATTGTTGTTTAATTTCACTTTTTTACTTCTCACTGCATATTTGTTGCTTCGAAATCATAAATCATCATTCACTCGATATCGAACAAAACGCATTCGAACGCGTCGAGAAATGTGACAATGGTGTCGAAAAGTATGGTTAACGCGTCGAGTGAGCAAATTTTCACGCCATTTCCGATTGTGTTCACAAATATTGACAGTGTTATTAAAACAATTCTCGTTTCGCAGCGCATTTACCTATTGAATTTGTTTTTCTTTCGATGCTCTTCATAAGCTTATTTATTTCGCTTTCTCAATATTTTGATTCCAATAACAAACTTAATTATGCTCTATAAATTGCTTGAAAGCTATAAAGCTCTTCTTTATTTGATTACTCAAGAATTATAAATTGATTTTGAAGCGAGTTTTAAAGAAATGAAGAGTAAAGAAAGAATTTAAATATGCAAATTAAATGAAATGCGAGTGATAAAACTTTTTAAAAAAAAATTCATCATATTTACGACGCTTAACTTAGAGCTAGAGCATGTAAAAATAATTTTCAACAATTTTCCTAATTTTTTTAATATAATTTAATTTCTGCTTTTTCATTTCTTGCGTGTTGATTTTGAATGCAAATGAACGTGTAAATTAAAAATCAATTTGAATTTTTCTCGCTTAATGCAGATATTCAATTCGCTCAATTAACATTCATTTACATAAATCAAAATGAAAATGATGTACGACTTCCTGCTGATTCGTGTAATTAAGCGACAACATTACTCATCTCTTTAGCAAAGGTTCTAATCAGCTCGAGTTACATTCATTCGAAGTAAGTAAAACAACTCGAATTTGTTATTTCACATCAGTTAATTGAACTCCCTATAGAAATCGCTTGAAAAATAGGCAATTTCAACGGTTAAAGCTCGAAAGATTTAACTTGCTTGTTCTTTTCTTTAAAAAATGCAATTAAACATTAACAGCTTTCGCGCGATCACCGAATTTCTACGCAAACAAAATTTTAGTTTTCTTTGAACAAGAAAAATTTGATTTAAACAAATTTTCACATAACCGCTTGACATTTAAACTCGAACCATTTTGTTTTTCTTGAAATCGAATCAAGTGAGATGATCAAAAGAAATGAGCTTTTGTTTCTGTCTTTGTTCTTCTTGCAATCCTATCCCTCCTTACTCGTAATCAAGCGGACTTATTCTTGTAAAATTAAATGTAAATCGAATGTCGTGTATGGAAAATTAATTCAGCCGTTTCCAGAACAACAATTCATCAACGGCCGTGACTTTGTAGAATTCAATATAAGATTCACTCGATTAAAGCTCTAATCTAAGCTTCTAATCTTAACTTATATTTATACGTTGCTCACTTTATTGAGCAAAGTCATAAATTAAAGATGTAAAATTGTTGCTTTTACTGAAGTCAATGGAAGTGTATGAAGTTAAAAGTCAATTAATCTTTTATATTTGTATTCACTTATTTAAGCTTTATTCAGCAATCTTTTTCTAATAAATTTTCTTTTTAAGAAAAATAAAATTAATATAATTGAAAATTTAAAATAAATTTTTATCGTCTCAAATTATTTGCATCGTTTAAAACAGAAGAAAAATCAAGCATCTCAAATTGTAATTTCAATTAATATTAAAATGGTTGTCGTATTTTGAGGATTTCTTTCAAACTTTTCTATTATAATCGATTTTAATTTTGAAACTTGTCAAATAGTCGCTTTGCTTATTTATGAAAAGCTTTTATGAAGTTTAACGATTACGGAAAACAATTGAGTAGAAAGATTTTTTAGATTCAAACTTTTATATTTCGCTCTCAATTGAAAAAATTAACATTCATAATTGCTGGTGAAAATTTTGTTTTCAACTAAATTTTCTGCGTTTTTTTTCAAAACTAACAGCAAAACAAAGAATAATTTATTCGTCTTTCATAATTACATCGAATTTATGTTTTCAATTTTCACATTTAGTTCGAATAAAATAAAGATGAAAAAGGTAAGCGCTTTCGTTGTGTCAGCATTTTGTTTTCAATTTAAACTAAACACAGCTTTGATTTGTTAAACGTTGCGAGTGATAAATTTGATTTCGTTGTAATCAAGTGATTGAATTCGACATGATGTATGGTTTTTCTTATTTTTCTACCAGCTCGAATCTAAATTCTCTGTTATTCCAACTACTCTAAACCAAAAAATACGTGAAATAGAAAAAAGAACAGACTCAGAACTTGCGCCACTAACGTGAATATAAAAAATTTTTATTCTCTGCCTTTATTCTTATGCTAAAGCCTCTTCTCCGCAATTCTGATTTTCTTTTTTCATCTTCTTATCTCAACTTCGAGAAAAAAAGTAAGTCTCGTATTTTTTGAAAATACCAATTGCATATTTCATACGGATAATGAGCAAGAACGATAATGTAAAAAATGCGAGTCAAGTACAAAATGCAATAAATGTTCGCTTAATGATTTTTACTCATAAGCTAAATTCTACTCATCTCGTTTATCTCAGTGTATAAGTAGCTCGCTTTAAGAAAAATGAGTTCGTCTCGCAACATTAACCTGTAAACATTTAGTTTATGAAACGTGGATTGTAAGAAAACGGATTAAAAGTGCAGACGATTTTCAATATTAACTTAATACTCAATCTACAAATATTGTGATAAAGCGGTTATCTAAAGCTTCGAGCGAAGAGAAGTGTTCGCATATGTAGAATATACCACGAGAGTATTAAAACGAGCAGACAGTAAAAAAAATCTTTTCGCATAAACGTGTAAGACAAATAAATATTAATGAGCAAACGTCTTTTTTTTTGTTATTCGTATGAATATGTCGCTTTTGAGTGAGAGAAAAGAAGATTTATTATGCAAATTTGCATATATAACTTCAAAAATATGTTTTCGTATCGTTTTTCAAGTGAGCTGTAAAATTTTTATTTTCCGTTACAAATCTTTGAATAATTTACGCTCTACTCGATAAGTAATCATCTTAAAAACTTAATTTAAAGCAAACACATGTAAAAAGTCGAACAAACAAAAAGCAAATTTAACTTCGTTCGTATTCATACTTTTAAATTATTAATATGAAAAACAAAAATAAACTTCTTCGCTTTACGAGTGAAAAAGCAAAAAAAGTTTATTAATTTTTACGAATTTCATATAAACGTACGCTTATTTAGAACACTTAACGATTTTAATTATCTTGAAAACTTTCGAATTACGTGCAATTCACATCTGTTGTGCGAAAGGCGCGCAAAGTTGGCGAAAAATTTTTGCTGCTTCATAAATTATTTGTTCACTAAAGCAAACGAAAACTGCAAGAATTCGACTATTACTGCGTTTTACTGCGAACACATCGAAGTTATAGTGCTCAAAAGTAGGTTGAGTTGGAATTTGTCAACTCTCAAACTTTTCAAATACATTCAAAGCGTGAATTTCGAATAGCAGCGAAAGTTTTTTTAGTGTTATATTCTAGTGAAAATATTATCGTTAGAATTTCTCGATATTTTATACACACAGTAATATGAAAATAGTTTTTTCTTGCTATAAAATTAAAAATTTAGAAAATTTTTTTAAAGCAAATAAAACGAAAGTAATGTTCAATTATTTTTTTTGCTATCGATCGCATTTTGTTGGATCGCTTTGCGGCTCAAAAGTCGTCGCTGAATAAAGGAGAAGAAAGTAGCGTGTAGAAGTAATTGTAGAAGCAATCAAATTAATTTGTTTCGCTTAAATCAGTTCTCTGCTTATCGATTTAATGCAATCAAACGAATTAAATTGCATTTTTTCTTTCGCCGCTCGCCGAAAATAATAAAACAAGCGAAGTGTAATTTCGCTTTAACTAAATTTCACTGCATCGTGTAAAAGAAGTGCACGCAGCGGTGATTGCGGAGTTTGCTTTCTCCTGCTTTTTGTTTAAAACAAACAATCCGCAAAAGTGGCTTGTCGAAAATTCAATGAAATTGCCACAATAATTTGCGACATTCGCCATTATTTATAAAGTCAACAGTTGCCGATTCAATATGGCTGGCAACTGTCTGCATTTGTTTAAGCTTACAAGTGAGCAAAAGTAAATGCAATTCGAGTATTAGTGTTGAGAAAAAAGTTCTAAATAGAACAGTGAAAATCTCGACGTTCTTAAACAAGATAAACGAAAAGCGAGAGCGAAAAGATTTTCGATCCGTTCGCTTCTTTTTTCCACCGTATTTTATATGTGAGAGAGAGAAATCTATAAACGTAGGCAGATACGGTGATTGCTGACAAAGTTGTTCACTGTAAAAGCTCTCAAACAAGCACGTAAAAGGTATAAAACGGAAATTTAACTTCACTAAAAGTGAACAAACAATCGACCCAAAAAAAATACAGAGGCGTACATTGATATTATTGGCTGTTCGAAAAGAAAATTCTTACATCTTCTTGCTGAAAGTCGAATCCAAATTTCTCCTTAGCGATTTCTTTCACAGCGCGAGCGAATTTCGAATATTCCGGCGTGTCCGGTACGCGGGCAGTTACGGTGAGTAAAGCTTCGTACGCTTTTTTCGCGCGTAAATTGCGCTCTTCGTCGTCGTCTTCGCGAAACCACGGTCGACGAGATTCACTTTTGCTGTTAATTAAAGCGATAAATATGAAAAGTGAATTAATTAAAAACAAAGAAAACGCTTAATTGATTATTTCAACGCTTTCTTCACGAGCTGCAATAATGAAAAATGAGCTTCAGCGCTGTATTAATCTCTTGGCAGAGCTTATTGTTGCGTGTTTAGACCAAGTTATTACTTTTAGCTGTAGCCTAGGATTATTGGACTTCCTCAAATTAAGTTGCTCGATCGCGGAGTCTTTTTAGATGAAAAACTTTGAACTAATTATAAACTTCTCAAAGAGCTAGAACATAAAAAAGGTTAAGAGTCAAATTTGATTGAGCTTCCATTTGAAAATCTTTTAATGTAAATCGATTTTCGAACGAAATTTTTTTCTTATCGATTTAGTTAAGCTGAATTTCAGCGAATTTCATTCCCGTAAAACGATAAAAGCACACAATTTTATATTAATTGGAATGCGAAATGAAAGTTACAAAAATAGTTTTACCTGGTAAAAAGTTCGATGCTGAAGAAAACATATTCGCCGCTTTGTGCCATTCCTAATTCGTATGCGGCTAACATTATCTCTCGTATTGAGTCCGATGAAGCACACATAACCACAACTGTAAATTAAAAAATTTATTGAAAAGTTTCTTCTCGATTTCAATATTTTAAAACAAAATTGAATTTTAAAAGCAAAGCAAACAAAAACGCATTCCGAAAGAAAGAATTTTGAATTCATTTCAGACGATGAAAGTTTTCACTCGCTTTTAACGTAAGTATAAATTTATTTAATAAAATTAAACTTTTCTTAATTAAATTAAATTGTTTTAGAAAAGATAGCAACTTTCTGCAACTTAAATGACACTTCACAGCATTGCACAAATGGCTAAAAAAATTTTTGCTTTTTCACATTTTGTATTTTCTCGAAATTGTCGTTCATTTTGGCGAAATTTCGATTTCAATCATTTTTATTGCTATTAATTCGTTTGAAGCTTTTTATTTGACTCAATATGGTTATGGCAATTTTGCGTTATTCTTTTTCAATGCAAGAATCTGCATAAAAATACAATTTAAAAAAAAGTTTTAGCATGAAAGTGATTGTTTTTTACGAATTCAAGTTCATTTCCGCTTAATGACCACATTAAGAACAATGAGAACTGTGAACGGAAGCTAAACAAGAAATAATCGATTCAGCAGAAAAGTAGAAGTTTGCATTGAAATACAAATGCTATCAACAAATTTTTTGGTGCCAGAACTTATAAATCGATGGAATGGAATGCTAGTCTCTCGTGTATTTATTTCTATTTCAAACATAAATTTCTTAAAAGGCTTTTTTTCTTTTTGAAATTTATCCATTTCAAAGTTACATTTCGGTTTTCATTTTAAATTAATTTTTAAAGAAAGATAAATTATCGGAATACCTATAGCAGCAAGACTTTTTCACTATTTTTATTCTACACATTCGTGAAGCATGGCTTATATTTGATAAAATCTCACATATAAATTTTAAAATTCGTTATTTTTTCATATTTTTAGATTGAAATATTGTTTATTCATGAAATTTAAAATTTTTCTTTCAACATATTTTCTTATGAGAACTTTCAAATGAACTATTTCAAGTGCAAAAAAATAGAATGTTGATCGATTATCTCTGGTAATTTTTCAATTTCTATTGATCATATTCAACATTCAACGTATTAGACAAACATAAAATCATAAAAATATAATGAAAAGCGCAAATATTATGTAAATAACGAGCTTTCTCAAAATTTTGCGCATTCATTTATATTCATTTCGATACGCTTTACAATTTACTTTCTATTTATAGGCTTATTTATATAACGAAATATAATCAAATTTTTTAATATAGAAAATTCACTCAATTACCATGCACCAAAAAAAAAGTTTAAAGTTTGCAGCGAACTACACAGTTCATTATAAATTTTTTTTACTTTCAGAGTAGTACGAATTGCGTTTTAGTCGCTTTACATTCAAAAAAAAGAATTTAATTTGCGAATTTTTCTGCAAAAAATTCAACTTAATTTCACTGAATTTAAAGTACTTCTTAATGTACGCATGAAAAACGCGATGTTATTTATAGCAAATTTATTCAGAAAAATTTTCTGGTTCCTTATTTTTTAAAAATTTATGAGGCGAAATTTTTTTCAAATTTTATGCTTTTTCCTTATTTAAAAATGCGATTCATTTTATATTACACACTGTTACATGATACGTGTAATTTAGCAAAATTCTACAAAAATGTTTTATAAGTTTTATGTTATGAATTCAAGCTTGTTTATTCGAGCTTCAATTTTCGCCGCTTTTTTAATCTCTACAAAAATCAATTTATTTATTTTTTTTAATATAAATTTCAACGCGAATATTATGTCAAGAGCGTAACACTTTTCTTGGCGCCATTTTAGAGCTCATATTTCGAAAAATAAATATAAAAATAGTAATAAACCAGATTTTTGTCACTTCTTCTAAAGTTAACGCGACTTCAC
>NCKU01004440.1:0-12300 GCA_003675995.1 Dinothrombium tinctorium | reverse complement strand
AAAATTATTATTTTTAAATTTGTGAATAAAGTAATAATATATTCTTCTATATTGACACAACTTACAGATCTATTCTACATCTTGACTACTTATTTCAATGAATCCAATTCATTATAAAAATATAAACTCTCTCTTAAGAAATTTTTATTTGGTGGATAAATAGACTAGACTTTTCAATATTTTTCTTCACTTTGTATGAAAAATGACAAAATAACAGGATAAGCAAAAAATTTTAAAATCAAATCTTGTTTTTAACACAAAAACATGGGTGGAGAACCTTTTCATCGTTCGCAATTAGTAAACTGTTGAATATTAATAAAAGAGTAATTAAAATTTTTCTGATCATGCGAGAAATTGCGAAAATATCGAAATGCATTTTTTCAGGACAAGTCTATTATAATTAGAAAAGATCTCTGATCGAAGCTTTGTGCGCAAAATGAAAGTTTTTTATCGCTCGGAGAAGTATCTTAATCAAAATATTTTACCGAACTTCTTCACACTCCATTTTTAACAAAAAATTGAATGGCTTAGAAATCAATCTTAAAATTAAGAGCAATAACCTTAACATGTTTTAAAAGCAAAAAATTTGATAATTATGTGTAAAAGCGACTTTCATTGAAAATACTAATAATTAAATAAATATCGAGTAGTGAATGAATCTCACACGATGATTGCTTGAACAACTCAACTAACAACTTGAACTTGTAAGATTGATTTCCTACATAATGTCACTCATTGCTTTGAGAGATGAGCAAATCTGATTTGCAAGTGAAAACTTTTGTTTTCTATTCATTTAATATAAATGAAGGGAATAAAATCATTTCGATAATAATCGGTTCATCATAAAAGAACCTATAAAGCGATTTCTATTTTTGAATTTTCCTTTGAATAAAACAGATTGAAACGTGAGGAAAAGCGTGAAATTAATTACTATGAAAACAAATTATTTGCAAATAATTAAGTAGTTATGCAAATTAGAAAATAAAAAAAAAGCTGTACTAACGTGATCATAATGAAGTACATTTTACTTTTGCTAAAAGCATCATTAGCAGCTTTGCAAAACGTCATAATTGATATCAAAATGCATATTTACATTGATAGCAGTGATGACGTTTTTTTTCAATGCAGTAAAGTTTGCGTGTTTTCATTATCACAGTAGTACACGATCTGGAAGTTCAAAAAATGATTTCATTTAATTTTTCATCACCGTATCAAAAAAAATTCTTAATATGAATCGGCTATCTTATTAATGAGCAAGTAAATAAGAACTTGTCTAGAATAGAAACATCATTCATGAAACGGGTGCGGCAAAAATTTTATTTTCTCTACCGTCAATTTGAGGTTAAGTGTCATAAATTTTTATTTGATAGATAAAGAAAGAAAAAATGAAACAAAATCAATACGGAGCAAAACATTTGTATGTGTGTGTTTGCTTCGAAAAGAACTAATAGCTATAATGTACGGCAAATCAAATTAATTTGTTTGCGCGCAAAAATAAAATTATATCATGGCCTCGGTAGAATTTGACGAATTCATTATTCGCATTCACTAGAAATACTATTAAAAATGAAAATGGATTGAGATGGATTCTTTGATTAATCTTAATAAATAATTCTTCGAATTAAATTTTTCCATTTGAAACTTGCTTATAATGACTTTCTTATTTATCAAAAATGCATTTGGTGATTTAAACAATGCTTGATGATCGAAAAAAGGTTAAATAGATTATTGTAATAAATTACTTGTGATCGTTTCATCAAACATTGATTCCTAATTAATCAATTAAAAAAACGATCACTTTGATCACAAAGAAGAGTTCGCTTGGAAAGAAAATGCCGAAAGTATCTTTAAATGTTACACTTCTTTTCTGCTTTGAAAATGTTAGAAAACAACTTTTTGCACGCTCGCTAATATTTTTGGTTGTTAAATTCGGTTTTAAATAAATTGAAAAGATTTATAACATTCATTATTCTGATATTGAATAGAATTAAAATGAAAATAGAAAGACTACAAGAAAGAGGTTTTACACACTTTTTTCTATTTTTTCTCTAATATTCTCAAATAAGATATTTTTGTTTAAAAAAAATTGGAAGCATGAATAAATTTTATTAATTCGCAAGACGAAATGATTAAGAGTAAAAGTAATTTTTAGATTTACTCGTGATAAAAAATTTATAAAAATTTCGATATTTTTAGAGCCTTATACCGACGAAAATCCTTTTTGCTTTGTTATAACATTTTGATTAAGTCATTTACGATTCTTTTCAAAAGCCGCACCCCTTTTATATCTTGTCAAAGATCTAGAACTGTTTCTTTAATCATCTAACACTTCATTATCTCTAACGAATCGCTCGAAAAATTACATAAATTACACGCATTCGAATCAACTCAAAAAAGTTCCGCTGATTTATCGCTGGAATTTTGGAGCGAAAAAATTTGATGCGGTAAAAAAAGTGTTGCTGCGAATAAGTGAAAGATGTTTTAATTTTTGTTTGTTTACTATTTTTGTCGGTTTTATTTTCCAACAAACAACAAAATATGAATTTAAGCTTCAGTATGTGTGGAATTTTTTATTTTTGTGTTTTTATAAAAATAACCAATTCTTTGACGCATTCGAATACTATTCAGCTGTAATTAATTTGAACTTCCTACATGTAATAAAATGAAAAACATAGAAAAAACGTAAAATTAAAGTTTCAAGAAAAATAAAAAATTAGACGCCTAAATATAAAAAAAAGCAAATCGATTCTTCTTAGATCAATAGAAAATTCGGATCGATAATTCTTTTTTTATTCTCATTATTCAAAAAAAGAAAAATTTTAGGTCATTAGATAATAAATTAAGTTCAAAAAATAGGTTGAAGTCATCAATTTAAGAAGAGCTCATTCGAATATCATCATTATACATCACCAATTGACAAGTGCAAGTAACAAATTCTAAATAACATTGCCCATTAAACACGTCGGAGCCATCGAACATGTGCTAGTTCGGAAAAAAGCTTCGCTTTGCCAATGTTTATGTTTCGAATTGATAATTGATGATTTGAAAAGTACAAGTACAAGCTTTACGTTTTATAAAGTTCAATGTTTCTTTTTAATTTTAAATTTTTAATCAATTTTTTTCACAAAGTTTGTATTTTGAAAGGCTTATAAGCTTTAATAAGAATCTGTCGAATTTTTTTATGAAGGGCTTGTAAAAATCTAAATCGATATTTTTAAAGAGACTAAATTTTCGCTAAAAGGCTTTTCCCCAAAATGTTTGCGATGTAACGAGCTTGCAAGGCACAAAATAAAAAACAGAATTTTGAATTAAAAACAACAATGAAAAATTTTGAAAATTGTTTGAAATAAATCATCGTTTCAAAATTATAAATTAAAAATTAATGCTTTCATTCTAAAAGAAATAAAATTTTGAATCAGAAAATTCTTAATGGCTTTTTTAGAGGATAGCTAAATAAAGAAGAGTAATTGAATTTTAAAATAACGCTTTCAACAAAAAAATCAAATTGAATTATATGTCGAACTGAAATTGCACAATCTTTGCCTCAAGGAAGAAAAAAGTAATTTTTCTCGATGTTTACATTGTTTCAAATGATAAAATGTTGTATTTATAAAAAATTTGAAAATTTTCAACAGTGCTTGTGATTTAGAAAAAATTGTTACTAACACAGCTTAAAGTTAAAAATTTATAAACTTTTGTTTTCGAGCTTTATTTTTGGCAAAAAGTGAATTAATGTGCTAAAATTTTAAAAATGTCAAAATTTTAATGCATAGCGCATTTTTATATTTTCGGGTTTATCATTGTTTTTGCAACTACAAAAGCGAATTTTTAAATTAAAAAAATTTCAATTCATATAAATTTCGCTTTAAATTAATTTTTTCTCTTAATATTATTTAAATGAGATTTTTGTGGACTTATAACTTGTTAAATTGCTGAATGTCTACTTTGAAACCGATGCATAACCTCAATGATGATACTTCTGACAAATTTACAAAATTTTATTAAAATCAGTGTAGAAGACATTCAAAATGGAGCGAAAAGCAAAGATAAGCATTTCTTTTTCAACGATCGTGCTTAAAATCATAAAAAGCTACGAGAAATAAAATTTTCAGAAACTGAATAAAGATTTGTGGAAAAATGGTTAGTTTAGGCAAGCAAAAAGTATTTTATTCGAGTTATTCTTTTCAAATTTTTAAAGAGTTTTTTTATTTAAGATTTTTAACTTTCAAAGGAATTAATATTCTATGAATACATTATGGGCAAAATGATTACAATAATTTAAAAATTTTTTAAAATACTTAAAGCGAAATAATGATTTGAAGCAACAAAGTTTGAATAACGAAAATTAGAATCTTTTAAAAAATAAATTTTCTTTAAAAAAGTAGAAGTGGTATAACAAAAAATCGATAAAAAGAGCTCAACATGGTTTCTTATGGGATAAATTCAAATATTAACATTTATAGCTCATCGATAGAAAAATTTACTACCGGAGACAGAAAAAAGGTTCTTACAACTTAAAGAATACTTAACTGCATTGCACAAAACGTCACATTGGAAATGCTTGATTTTGATTTATTTAAACGCTTTTAAGCTTTCAAAGCGGTGTTTTATTTAATTCATTTTTGTGTTAATACCCCAGTGCCCACATACGAAGAATATAAAATTCATCGAAAAATGTGTGAATAATGAATCATTAGTTAATATAATTCGTGTAATGTGAGTATCTAGCTGTAAAAAATGGTTAAAAAAGTGGCAAATAAAGAAAAACTTTAAATGGTCAAAAATAGTGACCTTAAATCGTTAAAGCAGATAAAAATATAAGTGAGTTCTATTTTATCTTGTATACACATTTATTGTAATGTTGAATTAGAATATTATCATGAAAATCAGTTAAAATAATGCATGATTTGCGTTAAGCTTTGTGAATTGCTGTAGAGTGCTCTTTTCGCTGTGAGAAACTTTTTTCGGTCTCCAGTAATACATTAATAATACAAACTCAAGAAGTTTTTCTATATTTCTAACAAAGTAAGTCTCGTTTCGATTTGAGTTAAATGAAAAAAGTTGAATTTTTGAGCCAAACAGGATTTAAATTTTCTACTCATATCATCTATAATTACAAAACTTTTTTTCTCGAAGCAATTTTTTCTCACAAAGATTTAAGTGAAAAACGCATTATTGATCAAATATTTTATATAAACTTGAACGATCAAATTTACACTTAGTATAGCAGCAAGAGAGGAAAAAGAACTTTCTTTTGTCAGAATTGAGCTAAATTCATCAGCGTAAAAATATTGTATTATTTTGTCCCAGTAACACTTTGTATAGATATATATTCCCAAAAAGCAGTGAAAGTTGTTAATATGCAACAATCTGATCGCGCGTAACTGACGTTTTTTTTCAGAAACAAATTGGTTATTTAATCATTCGCTGAGAGTCGATGGCTTAACGAAATGTTTACTCGTGTGAGAAATTTTCTGCCAACAGTTGAATGTAAATGACGTTTGATAATTGCATGATAGAATTCACATTTGTTGTCAAAATCTTTATTGTTATAGTTTTAAAATTATTATAATTTCAATTCTAAAATAATAAAGCGCTTTTTTTATATAAATCAATGTTCGTTTAAAACTTTTTATAATCATATCATAGTTAAAAACAAATTTCCTAAGTTAAAATTGAGCATAGTTTGATGTCACCTGTTCTTTCTCATTCCAAATTCAGATAATAAATTGATCTCGATTATAAATTATTTTTATAACAAATAATTATGAGCGAGCTATTTTTACCATCGTGTTACACAGCTGTGAATATTCACGATATTAATGCAAGAAGAAAATTGTTCGCCAGAGTGAATGTTCATTTTCATTCGAACAATTGATTTTTCAATCTTAATTAAAGTAGAAATTACAACTAAAAATAAACATTTGTAGTGATTTTTCGTGTTTTATTTTAGAATGCTTTTAGAAACAAAACTTTTAAACGGATTTGAAAACCTGAGAACTTTTTTTATAACACCAAGATATTTTGTCAAGAATAATCCGATTTCAAGCTAAATTGAATAACTCACTATAATGTTTATTGATTTTGATATTTTCGAAGCACAAATCAAGGTAAACAAAAATATTTGTAGCTAAAAGCCATTTAGTGAGCTTTTATACAAAAGACATCCCTAGATTAGAGCTTAATGTGAAGAGAAGATTCAAGTTACTTTTCTATACCGTGAAAGAGTAACTCGCGTTTTTTATATCTCTAATGTGAGCTTTATTCCATTCTTCATAGTTTTTGAACTCTATAATAATTGAACTAATATTTCATCGCAGGCATATTTTCATTGCTAGCATTGCAAAAATATTTGAGTGCACATTTTTTCGTTTATTATTCCTTCTTAATGCAAGTTGAGTGGGTTAAAGCTATTAGAGTTTAGAAGTCTTTGTAAAAAAAAAAATTCGAATTCATTTTAAAAATAAAAATTTGATTTCACATAAACCTTCACATAATGATAACAAATACTATCTTGTTAATATAACTAAGCGGTTGGAATTAACGAACTCTAAAAGAGTTTAAGCATTATTTAGCAATGATATATTTTATTTTACTTTTTTAAAATAGTTTCTCTGTTCAATATTTAAAATTTTTTGATTTTTAAGAACGTATGAATAGGGAAATTTGAAAATTTCAAAACAATAAGAATCCTATGAGAGCGCAATTTCGCCAACTTTGATTCCGAATAACTTCCAAAAAATAATTTGATATTAGCTGTTTACTTCATCATCTCTACAAAAGCATCAAAAAAACGTTTTAATGAAAGAAATCATATTTAGTCGATTTTTTTCTTTTATAATCCATTATAAAATGTATCACTTACTTTTTGAACTCCCTGTATATTTTTTACCTCTAAAGAATATTGATCTTTTCGCTTGAGTGATACATTGTTAAAGTACGAGCTCTTATTATACTATTCTCAGGTAAAATTTTTCATCATTCGATTATATTCATGATCACACAATTTTACAACACCTCAAAAAATTAGGTAACTTCTGATTATAAAAATTAAGCATTAGAACTTTATTTTTCAAGAGTTTCTAAAGAATTGTTTGCTCGAAGAAATATGCGAGAAAATCAATTAATTAATTAAATCAACTATTTAATTAATTAATATGTAAGTCAGTCAACTGTTACGGAAGCAATGAATTTCTAAAAGCATCGATTCAAAAATATTAGAAACAAACGTAAAACCCCTAAGATTAAGAGGCGATAAAAATTTTTTTACATTTTTTTATGTTAAGCTTATATAAATAATAAATAGACAATGAAAAAAAGTTTTGAATTATGTATGAGAAAATTTTTAAATTCGCTTTCGTTAAAAGAAACTTAGTTTAAAAAATGTCTTATATTTGCTATGAATATAATTACAATTAAATTTATCAAATTCGAAATACAAAATACCATTTCTGCGTTTTAAAATTTGTTGAGTATAAACAAATTAAGATTGTTGCGAATAACTTTGAAGAAAATTTTTCGCTTTTCTTTTAAAAAACATTAATTTTCTAAATTTTCGAGTGGTTTAGCACAAGGAAAATATTTCTAAAAAAAAAGATATTTTAATCTATGTTAAAATCATTTTATTGAGTTTATAGTTTGTTGTAAATACGAAAAAATAAAATCACTGAATTTTAAGAGAAGAATAGAATTTATTTGTAAAAACAAATAAAGAATGTGCTAGAGCTGCAGCAAAAATCTTTAAAAAAATTTTTATTATAAAAGCAAATAAAAGATTTTATTTCATGGCAAGAAAAGTTCTCAATCAATATCGACTGATTCAGAATTTATTCTTTATCATTCCTTATTTACTTAAAAATTGAAATTTTTGAAGAAACTACGTAAATTCAAAAAATAAATAATCTTTGTCAAAAGAGAAAATGACGGGCTGAACATTTTTCTAAATAGTTAGTCGAATTCCATCTTTTACCAAATCAAATCAAAGGAAGTCAAAAGTGTAGTGAAATTTTTATTATTTTGTATTGTTACACAACGAGACGCAAAAGGGTCCACAGTTAAGTCGGTCTCCCTATTTATACATAACTGCAGACACCGCCCATTGAGAGGGCGATGTTTGAAAAAGTAAAATAGCTCCACATTACAAAGCAAGAGCTTGACCACAGCTTGATTATAAAAGATACATTGAATAAAAGTTTTCCTTACAAAAAGTAAAAAGCCGAGTTCAGAAATTAAGTAAGAAAATTTTCCTTTCAAAACCATTCCTCATGATTTAATGATATCCAAACAGTTTTTTTAAGTGTCGTAAATCAATCATCTTTTTCAAGAAAGTTACTGAAATTCGTCGCATTTCTTTTAAATTGGGCTTTTTGAACTGGAATCTCTTTTATTTTGTTTTTGATTCAGCTTTTTTTAACAAATACAAATGGTCAAGAAGATATATGGCCTACGAGGTATTTTTTATTGCTTTAAAAACATGTCACTAACATGTGGTTTTGAAGAAAGAAAAATTCTTCAAGTTGAACTCAATTAGATCGAATATTTTCATTCCAAAGTTGTAAGTAAAGAAAAATATTACATGTAATCAAAATTTAAATTTTCTCCCTTTCTTATTGGAGTTTTCTCTAAAAACTTTCTACTTCCAAATTTGTCGTCAATTCACTAATGAGAAGTTAAGTCGTAAGTTTATTTAAATTATTTGAAAACTTTAAAGTAAGAAAACTTTCACTTACATTTAAAGCAAAGAAATGATGAAAAGAAAAAATAACTTCGTAACGCTAAAGGCAACGACAATAATGGTTTCGCTAAAATTTCATTTTGAAAATATTTTTTTCTAACAAAACTTCTAACCAGAAAAAAACCCGATTTTTTATCGAATTTTCCTTTTCTATCTTTATTTCTTCAAACTTTTATAGAAACATACGATTGAGAATCCATTTTCTAAAAGCGAAAGAATTTTTTTAGAATGTTTCAAATTTTTTTAAAGTCTGTTCGCACACATTTTTAAGTAGAAACGTACGAATGAAGAGGAAAGTGACAAGAAACTGTCAATTTCGTTCGCATTCAAAAAGTAGAACTTTTTGTGTGTGTTTTTTAAACTTTCCAAATATCAAAATAATAATAATAATTTGTTAGAGTGTTGAAAATATTTCACAATCGTTTTCAAGTTAAAACGATTCTTTTTCGGATTTATTTTTCATAGCCTCGAAAACATACAACAAACAACATCTATACATACGTACAGATAACATTAGCTTCACTTTTCTACCGCATATTGATTAACCTCAATTCGCGATATAAAAATTAATATTTCTGTAGCTTTTATGTTCGCATTAAATCGATCAACAAAAGAACTCAATTAATAATTATTCAATATGCATTTTTAAGATAAGAATTATTTCAAGTTTTATGAAAATTTTTTTGAACTTGAATGTTCATAAGTTTCATATCATTTCCCGCAACTAGAAATGAATTTTCTAGAAAATTTAATTCAGGAAGTAATTAAATTCGAGTTTAAAGAGTATATATATGCTTAGTAAACAAGTAAAAATTGTCGAGATAAAATTTTCGAATTCACATAAATCTGATTATTTTAAAAAATTTAAATAAAAATTCTTTGAAATAGACACACAAAAATAAAAGAAAATTAAGTCACATCATAAGGAGAAGAACATGAAAATGAATGTCACATTCATTGTCGAGATCATAATGAAGTTTTACGATGACTGAACACCAGAATAAATGATAAGCCGAAAAGTGTAATGACAATAATTCTTTTCAACGTATAACTTATTGTGTGATATTTGCTTCTTGAAAATGAAATACAATAAAATTAAACTGTGCAAGAAACATTTTTGGTTAAATGCAATCGATAGCATATGTTTCAAGATAGAACAAAAATCAGGAAAAATGGAAACGCAATTAAATTTAATTTTTGAGTTCAATAAGTAAAATAAAAAGAAATGAAATATAATCGAAAATTTTTAAAGCGTTGAAATTTAAGCATTGTTTTGATAGAAATTAATTCTCATCTTTTGCTTTTGTTTTCAAATGGCACACATGATAATAAACAAAATATTATGAAAATTAATTCGTCTTCACGCAACGGAACATATTCATTTCATTCTAGACAATTTTACTCGTTGAAAGCAATATTTTTCACACTTTGATATTTAAGATTAAGATATTAACTTTTAATTTTGCTTTTTACGTTACTTCTCTCTCAATCAATCACTAGTTGAATTAATTAAATTTTTAAATTTATTTATTTTTGTTGATTTCACTTAATTAATAACTTTTATTTTACGAATGAGTAAAAATTTTAAAAAGTGTTTGTTTGAAAATTCTATAAGCCTTTCTGAGGCTTATAGAGAAAATTTTTTTATCTCTGTTTCGACATCGCTTTGAGTATTTATTCAAATTTCAGTAGAATAAGTTTGGTCGCAAGTTTTTATTGTAAAGAAACATCATAGAGAAACGGACGTATGCGCCGATCGATACCCATTAAGCTTTCATTGTCGCTTACAGCGGGTCAATTTTAATTTAGCAGAAATTGAATTATAGTTAGACAAAAAATAAATTGAGATTGCTGGACTTGGAAACATATGCGGCGACAGCGCGTATAAATTTACGCTATTTACTTAAATTATTTATCCATAAACACATTTGAAAACCACTCTATCGATATTAAATATTAATTTAAAACTTTAAAAAAACTTCGCATATGCAATAATTTCGATTTATTTTCACTGCGTTGAGGTAGGCGAAAATAATTTAAAAATAAGAGTAAATGTAGCTTACACATGAAAAGCTTAAAATCAAACACTTATATAAATGTTTCGAAAAATTTTATTCAGCAATAAAAACTTGAGAGAAAAGTTTTCGATAAGTTCGTAAAAAGTAATTTCTTCCTAAGAAAATCGATAAGCGAAAGAAAAATTTGCCAAACTTTGAACAGTGATATAAAGGTTTTTTCATTTGTGAATTGATGAACAAAGGCAGAGAGGAAAGAGCAAAAGCTAAAAAGTTGAGAGAGAGAGAGAGAGAGAGAGAGTAAGAGTGAAAACGCTTGAGAATGTCGTTTTCGTATTGTCATCTTTATCGTGGCGTTATTTTTTCCCCTTTTGCCTTTTCGAACATCAATCTCGATTCCATGATTTCGTGAACTGAACGAAAGGTATGCAAATCAATTCGCCCGCAAAGTCGAAGCACTTTTTTGTGTGAGTGAGTGAATGAGTGAGTGAGAGCGAGAGAGAGAGAGAGAGAATTTGAGAGAGAGTAAACAAAACTGAAAATCTTTTTACAGTCGAGTGAAGGGAATAATTTCTTTTAGATAAACGATGAACAACTTGTTTGCCATCTACTCTTATTTCATTGCTTTCTTTGACATAAAAATTAGCTAATTTAGAATTCATGCATTTGATAAACAAATATTTTACTCGCGAAAATGATCATCTCTTTCAATATTTCACGATTCCCGATTTCCTTTTCCTCACTTTTTATCTCTTGTTTTTCAACTCTAAAAATGTCAAAGAACTTTTTAATGAGTTTCTTACGGAAAGATTAATTCATCTTCCATCAGATTCTAGTCTCGCTTTTAATTTTTCTTTCCAAACTTTTTCGCCTAATTTATTAAGTTATTAATATATGCCTAAATAGCACACTAATTAAGAAAGTTTTCGTGCTTTCCTCAACTGAGAGAAAGCTTGTCAACTAAACGCATGTTATTAATTCACTTTATCAATCAAGTATGCACAGTTTCAGTCAAAAAAATGAGCCAACTCTATGTTCGGTTGCTAATATGGTCATTCATTTTGGCTAAGCTAGTCTGATTACCACTTCGTTTAGCTGATTTTCGATGACAAAAATTTTTCCATTTCATTGATAATATGGAGGTTATGAAATTTCAATTTTCAATTGAACAACAGTCAACTACTGTTTATCAAGTTTCAATGAATATAATTTTGAAAATAATATTAAACTCTAATATAAAATTTTTTCATTAAAAATTTTGCTCAATAAAATTGCAATTTTGTTATAATCTTTTAATTGTTTGCAATTTAAACATTTGCTTCTGTTTAAATGCAATTTTTAACTCAATATTTAGTTGATGAGATTTCTTCGTGACCCAACAACTTAGGCCGCCAATTGCTTTCAACGTGGAAAAAGTGCATAACAACTACAATTTAATTTTAGTTAATGTTCATTCACAAATGATCTCAACGACTCGATTATAGTGATGTCAAGTGATTATTTTTAGCGCCTCATTTTTTTATAGTAACTCTTTAAAGAGTTTATTTCTTA
>NCKU01004439.1:0-12306 GCA_003675995.1 Dinothrombium tinctorium | reverse complement strand
CGTTCGATTGATTCTTTCAGATTCTTTCATTTTTTGTAAACTTTTATTTTCGCAAACTAAAATAGAAATTAAATTTTGATGAATTTATCAACCATTGAAATTTATTCGATACTCACTTTTCAATTTATTATCGAATTTAGTCATAAAATTATAAAAATTAGATTGATAACTTGTATTCATTTCTTTCTGCTTCAAAACTAATTCATTTCTCATTGCACCCATATTATCATACAACAATTGATCGCTTTGATTCTGTCGATGAACGATGTGATTTAAAGTTTCGATTGTTCGCTTCTTCTCTGAATCGCGTTCATTTTGTGACACTTGATACAAGTAAATATAAAAAGTGATTTCTATAATTAAGAATTTACTTACTTTTTAATTGTTCATTGTAATTTATAGCCAAATTCGAAATATTTTCCAATGCATTCTTAATTGTGTGATCGAGCTCGTGCTTACTGGAGTTAACTTCAAACGATAATTTCTCATTTGCTTCAATCAAAGAAATCAAAGTTTTATTTTGCTGTCTAATCGTTGAACTAAATTCATCATTCGAAGATGTTGATGTAATCTGTGAAATTAAAAAATTTATATTTAAAAAAAGAATATTCCGTAATAAAACGCAATGAATTAAAATACACTTACGCTATTCGATTGAAATGTTTTCCAGAAAAGAAAACCGTCTGTTAATAAAACAAACAAGAAAATAGCAAAAATAATAAAGAACAAGCGTTTTAAATCTTTTTTGATAAATTTATTCATTTGAATATCCATGGATTTTACTATTTCTAATTCACCTCTCATCTTTATAATGAAAAAAGAATTTTAAACAATTTAATTCTATTTGAAAAATGAAATCTGTTTTCAATTATAAATGTCAAAATAAACTTACTCGGCTTTTATTAATTTATAAATAGAGTTCACACCTTGATTTAATCATCCCAATTAAATGATTTTCAGCGAAATTCAGCTGATTATTTCATTTTTAGATGTAAAATACAATAGAAATTATAAAAAAAACTATTTAATTAATAGTATCATGTGCTAAGTTTAATCGCAATGTGTAACCGGATCTAAAATGCCGATTAAATTGTTGCATTTATTTTGATTACAATTTAATTTGAACTTTTTTCGAAGTGATTGCTGAATATGAAGTGCGTATGTTTTCTCTTTGTCTTTCAATCCGTCAATGTCATAACTCACTACCGAATTGTTTTTACCGAATTGTATGTAGGTTTGGTGTGAGGAACAATGGGGTACCAATGGGTAATTTACCTCTTTCATATCGAAAAGCTTTCCCGTGACTTGAGTTATGAATGCACAAAGTTTTCATCAACTTAGCACATTGGAAAACGTTTTTTCTTTAAAGCGTAGACAATTTTCAATTTTTAAAAAGTTTATATTAGATTTCAAAATTAATAACATTTCCTAGAAAGTTTTTAATTAAGTTCTTTTTCATATTCACGCCATCCCATTTCATTCATTACAAGTTTGTTTAGCTTTTTTCAACGCACTCTGAGTTTAGACTTTGATTTAAAAAAATTCCATTTTAGATTTAAAAATACAATAGAAATTATTAAATTAAAGCGAAAAAATCATTAAATTAATCAAATCACACGCTTATGTTTAATCGCAATATTTACCAAATTTGTTGTGTTTATTTTCATTGTTTTTTAACGTAAATTGGCTAAAGCTGAATTCGCACTTTTTGCGTTTCACAGTTTTAAAATAAAGTTTTAACTTGCACAATAGCACCTTTGGAAATTCAAAATTTGACATTTTGTCTGCTTTCAGTCAGACTTCTGAAGGTAAAACATTTCATTTTTTAACTGATCACATTTTGAGCCGATAGTTAGTTTTGAGTAAAAACGCTCGGTGGTCTGTGTTACGAGCTTATAAAATTATCTTTGACTTAACTTTGAAAAAATTTTCTCTTTAATACCTGTGTTTAAATTTAAAAAAGCTTGAGATTTAATAAAAATTGATCACTTATTAAGCGCTCTTTCGTATTCATGCCATCATATTTCAAGCTTTACAAGTTTAATTTTGGTTTTTCAATTTTAAAGACTTTATTTCAATGGTCACAACTTAAAGCTTTTTCAATTCAATCTGCTTTGAAAATAAGATGTTTTGAATTTCAGATCAGATCAGAGCAGAATTTATGTTTTGTTTCCTGACGAAAATTCAAAATTCTTGTCTATTTTATTAAATTGAATATTTATTTAAGACCTGAACTCTCATAAACGAATTCAAATTCAATTCAAATTCTTTTTTGAAAATCGCTGATTTTCAATGCATATGTAGGTCGCAATATTTTATTGACAAATGTTTGCTGATTGAGATCGATTTTACCCATTGTTCAAAAATGTTTTATTTTTTATCAAGTATGAATGAAATTTTGAGTTGGAAATTTAAAAATAAACTATTCTACTTTTTAATATAAAAATTATTTGTTTGTGTTGTCAAACTTATCACTTTTTGGTCTATTCTTCTTTTTGACTTTTCAGGTCGAAATGCTGCAATTATTATAAACTTGAAAATATGGCTTAAAAAAAGAATGAAGCAAAAATTTCGAGAGTGGCTAATGTAAAAGCAAAGAAATTGAATTAGTGCCCTACTGCCAGATGTGTAACTATGTTTCGAGCAGCATCCTGCTCTTCTTCAACCAGATTTTTAATTTTATTTGAAACTTATAAACGCAATTATTTCATGAGTTAAGAAAACAAACTAATCTTCCCATCGTATACTAAATAAAAAAGTTTGATTAATTGTTTACATAATTTTCATACAATTGAATGAATTTATTCCGGAAGGGCCTTTCTAATAATATATGCATTGTTGGATAGGCCCTTTCGGAATAAATTTATTCAATTGTTTTTAGTAAAAAATTCATGTTTTCATTTACTATTAATTGCGTGTTTTCTTAGCTCATGAAACAGGCGAGTTTACAAGTTTAAGTTTTCAATCAAATTCTATATCTACTTGAGCAATAGCAAAACCTTACGTCGAATCTTTTAAATGTGAAAATAAAGTTTTCAAAAAATTTTTAATTTTGTTAACAATAATTACACACATAATAAGATTAAAATAAAGTTCACTTTTAATTATTTAAAAATTACATTCATATTAATTTCGTTAGGCTTTTATTTTATTTCTTAAACTCATATTTTCAATATTTGCGATCATTGAAGCCAGAAGCGAATGTTTTATCCCAAACATAGTATGACAAATATTTTGAAAAGTTTATAATTTTATATATTTGTCAAATTTTAGTTATGACAAGTGTTCTTTGTATTTTTGTTCTTGTTTTTCGTAAAACAATGAGTTTGTAGTGCTAGTTTTGAAATTAGAAAAAGTGTCAATCTGCTAAAAAACAAAATTCTGCTGGAAATTTAAGTCGCAGTTTTTTAAAACATCTTTGAGCTTTGACGACAAACACAAATGATAAAAAAAATTGCACAAGTTCATTTAAAGTTAATATTTTACATAATTTTTTCGCCTGAAAAAATATTTTTCAGCTTTTCAAAAATGCAGGTGCCTTCGACTATTTTTACTTCGCTCGATTCACATTGAAAATAAATTAGAAAGTATAATGAACCATAGAAAAAAGGTGTTTGCGTTTCCGGGCCTGCATTTTACGCGAATAGTGGTTGTTGCCCAAAACGAGGAGTGAGAGAGAGAGAAGAAGCGTGGTAACAAAAATTTTTTTAAGAAGCTGTTTACTAAATTTTTTCACAGCTCGAATTAATTTAAGAAATTGGGTGTTGTCGCATGGAGAAAAGAAAATAAACACACGACTACTAATTGAATGCTTCGTCGCGATCGCTGATTTCGGCGAAAAAGAAAGAAATCAAGAAGTACAAAAACCGACACAATTTTTCTTTGTTAAACATTGTTTACAACAAAGGCGACAAAATTTCGTATTTATCTCTATTACTGTGTGTGTGTTGTATGTGCGTGCGCCTTTTCAAAGTTTTGCCGTTCAATTTGCTGCTTTTCTTCGATTGACTGCTGTTTTTAGAACTCGAATCCTATTTTAACGCTTTTAACAATCGATTGCTTTTAAAAAAATTTTTTAGAGTACAACAAAGTCAAACTTTTTTTAGTCAGTACATCAGTTTATTTATTACTTTTTTCGATCGTATCGCAACAATTAGAATCAAATTTTTAGATTTTGTCGAACACTTGAAGAAAGTTAAAAGTTTAATAAAAGTTTAAATATAAAATATAAATTGACACTTGCAAAAAAATAAAATTAAAAACAATCAATTGATTTAGATCAATATCAAATCGGCGCTCTCTTTAAAATAAGAAAACTATAAAGTGTTAAGCTTGAAAACTAAACGAGAGATAAAATCATTGAACCATTTTTTGTAAAAAAAAGTTTTACAACATTGTTTACCGAAATGTTTAGCTTGTGCCCATTTCGACATCGAATACATTTGTTTTCTGTGCTCGTTACTTCGCACTTATCAAATGAATTATGTTTGCGTTTAGTACGCTGTGGGACGTGGCAAAAATGGTACGACTTCTATTACCAGCATCATTGATCATTTGTGAGGCCTCAGTGAGTTCTCGGTGTGGGTAAATGGAAAAAAAAAATTAAACGAGAACTCATCGAGAACCAACTGTTGGCTGTCAATTTTGGTTCACGGTTTTCTCTCTCTCTCGTTTTAAAAAACGGCGAAGTGGCTTTCAATGAAATGAAATGAAGCGAAACGTTTCTAAGTAACGAATTTGAAAATATAAAAAATAATACTAACGAGGAATTAAAAATAAGTAAAAAATTTATGAATGCATAACCTTCGTTTCTTTCGTAATCTTGATTCAACGTTAAGCGAAAATATTTTTGCAATGAGTGAAAAACAGCAAATAATCGGAAGCGTTGCGTATTTTTTGGTTTCAATTATGCATTTTGTTTGCAATAAATGCTGATGAGTGGTGGTTGATGAAAAGCAGAATTGCGTGACATATTATCATGATTAATTAATGTGAGTCAAGAAAATGGCAGAAAAATGAAGTAGAAATTTAGAATCTAATCAATTAGAAGTAAGAGCGAAAAGATTTCCACACAAAACATCAACAAAATAACAGTTTCAACAGGAAATTATCACTGAAGACTAGCAAAGTTCACCGAATTAGCAATTAGCTTCGGGGCTTATTTTCGCTAAGGACACAAAAAAATTCGTGAAATACTTTCTGTAAATTTGCTTTTCGAAGTGATTAAGTGTTAACCGAAAGAGAGTTTAGTGTGTGTGCGTGTGTTTCTTCTCGAGCGCAAAGCAAATCGATTTATTTGCGTTGATGCATGTGAATAGGGCCAACAGGCGTATGCATTTCACTTGAAATTTACTGTTAATATTTCTCTCTCTTTCTCTCTTTTTTCTCTCTTTCTTTCTTTTCCACTTTTAATCGCTGTTTGAAATTTTGCTTATCAGCAAATCCATTCGATAGTCGGATTTGCTTTGCTTCGAAAAGAATTCACACATTGCTGAGGCGAAATACAATTCGTTTACTTTTCGTTTTATATTTCACTTCAAAAAAAGCAAATTTATTTTTAAAAAACCAATTTTTGCACCTAAAATGTGGTCACGTTTAGAAAAAACATGAAAACATATTTTCAATAGATGTCGCCTTTAATTTTAAATTTAAATCGTTAAACTTTTAAATAAAAAATTTATGAATCGAAAAATAAAAATTGAATCGTTTTTAAAATATAAAAAAATTTAGTGAATAAATAAGAGAGCAAAATGTCAGCGAGACATTAAAAGCGGAAAGTGTAAGTAATATCGGAAAATTTATATTCTGACTCGTTGGCGAATCTTAGCTGCTCTCGATGCAATCAATGTACAAACTTTACATCGATCCGTTTTGCTCTTGTTTACATCTTCCTCTCTTTCTTTTCATACACATTTTTAATTTAATTTAAACTCTTTTTTTTTCAACAGTGATAAACGATAAACAGTTTGAGCAAATAAAATTTTTATTAAATTAAAAAAATAAAAATAAAATTTACGAAAATTGTTATAAATTATATAATGCGTAAAAACAAAACGAGCGGCAAGGCGAAAGTGATGTTCAAGTGAAATTTAAAATTTAGATTTACGTTTAGAAAATTTTTTAAGAGAAAAAAATAAACGATAATTGCGATAATTTAATATGAATCACGTTTGTATTATAAAATATGAAAATGAAATAATCGCTTCGTGTATTTTTTCTACTATGAATGCCAAATTATAAAAGCGACGCGCTTCGAAACCAAATCGAGATTGAGTTGTGGCGGATGTTTTGCGGCGCACAAGAAGCGAAAATAAATTATTTTAATTAATAAAAATACTTCGAACTAAAAACATATGTTTTGCTCGAAAAAGAAAACGTGTAAATAATAAAGCATTTTTGTTAAAACTATAGGCGGACTGTACTTATATAAGAAGCGAAATGCGCGATACACATAAAAGTTGTCGAGTTTTGGCTACGCACTTTCTTCGAAACACTCGCCCGCCCCTACTTTTGACGGACAACTAAGTGTTTCGCCGCTTTTTTCAAGGTTTTGTTTGCAAAACTTTTTTTCCGCTTCATAATCAACAAGAGCTTGAAAACAGTTTACTAATCAAACATCATTTAATTGCAAAAAAATGAAATTTCACTAAAATTTGCGAATGTTTTTAGCGTCACATTTGAAAATTGTGATAATTGAAAATTGAGAAAAATCGTCGCTGCTACAACTGTAATCGACTAATTTGTGAAATACGAATATTGTGAGTTGGTTTTAAAAATGAAAATATAGTGACAAAACTCGAAAATAAAATTTTTTATATTATCATGAAAGTAGAATGAAGCCGGAA
The DNA here is from genome assembly GCA_003675995.1 of Dinothrombium tinctorium. NCBI lineage: Eukaryota > Metazoa > Arthropoda > Arachnida > Trombidiformes > Trombidiidae > Dinothrombium > Dinothrombium tinctorium. Next base: position 5,461 of record NCKU01004439.1, on the reverse strand, counting down.
AACCAGTTGGAGAGAAAAAGATTGCCGTGTGCGCAGGCGCGCGGCGAGCGTGAACGTTATACGCGGTTGGCAGAAAAAAGCTGCAAGCAAAGGTAGCAACATTTAGCTTTTAAGGGTCAATACGAGCGCTTAAAAATATTTTACACACACGGTTCGCTTTTAATTTCCTATGTGTTTCATATTTTTTTCACATTTTCATAATTCATCTCATCTTCTCATCGATAAATTTGTGTTCAACTATTTTCTCGCTAATAGAAAATGTTTAAAATGTTCACATTTATTATAATGGCAACCACTGCGCTCTTCGCCACGATAATCAATGCTCGAGGTTTGTGTGATTTTTCTACCTTCTCTGCTTCTTCTGCTTTCTTTCTTTTCGTTTCTCGTTCGTTTTGTGAAACAAGTGAGTGAGTGTAAAACAAAAGCGAAAATGAAATGGCTGTCACTGGAGTGTAGATGCTTGAAAAATAAATTTTCTTCCCAAATAAATTTGCTTTTCCAATAGTTACGAATTTTGTTTTACATTTTGTGTATGATATAGCAAAAGAGTTTTTAAAATTTCGCATATTTTTTTCTTATTTTGATATTCAAACTGTTCACTTGTTGCTACATTTTCAGATTCGCTACATTTATCATTTTAAAACATCACAATAAATACGCTTTTACTACTTTTACGCAATTAAAATTTGAAATTATTATGTACGCGTTCAGGCGCGAAAAATACATACGCAATAAAATTATTTGTTACGATAACCGATTGTGAATTTTGTTGTTTTCAAATGTTGGTCAATGAATCGATGTTTGCTGTCCATCTGTTGAAACAAGTTTGAAACTAGAATAGAATATTGATTCAACTTCACAGCTTGAAGAATGGAGCAAATTTAAACTTCAATTATTTAAGATTGACACAGTTTCTCATTACGCGCTTCCTCGATGACCATCACCTTCTTTCTTTACTTCTGCGATGATGGCTTTTTCTTTTGCTTAATCAAATCAATAAGTTGTCATTTACAATTTTTTGTCATATTGATTTGAGATACATACAAACTTTTGCGAACATTTAGCCTGGAAAAACTTTTTCCCCAGCTGTGCGACACAAGTGAATGAAAACTTTTTGAATTCGATGACCGAAGTGCTTTACACTATCGTTGCATACATAGTTTGAATATTTTTTGTATTTTGCGTTAGATCATATTTTTATCTCGTTTTTTCTGGTAGACGTTTGATTAATTAAAAACAAATTGAATTAAACAAACAAAATTGAAATCGGTGAAAAATAAGAAATTCGGACATTTTCACGCACTACTCACTTTTGCGATCGAGTTATTTAGTTTGTTATTCTTTTATTTACTATCAAGAACTTTTTTAGTTTATTTCGCTTTTGTGTTTTTTTACTAACACTCATTGTTTGTATTAAAAACGCCGTTTATTTATGCACGAAAAAGTTTTGTTTTCCAACCGTTTGCGCGGTTTTCTTGACAAATGTTGATTGTAATTTTTTTTTAAATGCCACTGTATTCATTATTTAAAAATTTGTAAATTTGAAAAGCCAAGCGAAAAGCAGTAGACGAAAATTAGAGCAAAAGCTAGCGAAGTCGTTGACAGTGTTTTTTTTGTGCCGCGTTTTTCTCTTATTATTTAAGAATTCAATGTTAAATACGAACACGAAGAAAATAATTTGTCAATTTTCGCTACCTAAATTTTTGCGCAAATGTAACTTCAATTTTGCAAAATTGAAAACCATCATTTTGTAAGTCAAAGCTAACAATGACGCACAAGTTTTTTTCTTATTTAACTTGAATGAATATAATATATAAAAAACTAGATTAAAGCGTTTGAATTTAAAAGTTGCTTTAACTGTTTTGAACATTATTTTTGTAGCTACGCAATGTGATTAAAGTTTTTTTTTTTGCATCCATTTTTAAGTGGAGTAGTTTTTTCAACTTCTCTTCTTTCTCTAAACTTGATGATTCGAGAGAAGAGAAACCGTGGGCCGACATTTTTTTCATTTGCCCACTACTACTTAAAAACCTTGATGTTGTTGTTGTTGTTGTTCTTGTTGCTCGCCGCTTTTCAGGTTTTCGTTTTGAATCTGTTTCGAATCGTTTTTTTTTTCGAGAACACACAGCGCCTACATGAAAAATTATTATTGAAATAATATAAAAATATATGCAAATCTCTAGAACAAAAAGCGCATTATTATATTCGCTCAGGCGAAACTTGAACATCTCTTTCCATTGTTTTATCAGCTATTCGCTGCTATCTTAATGAGTTAAATTATAATTTCTACGAATGAATATTAATTACGAATTCGGTCAATATTAAAGCTTTTTTGAAAATGCGAACACTTGAAAAGAAAGCCAAACTTTTGAAAAGAAGAATTTCGTGAATGAATAAGATGAACAATGGTGAAATGAATGCTAATATTTAGTCATGTGTACTTTGTGAATATGAGACATTAAATGCGAATGGTGCTCGTTTCAAACAAAAAATTTTGTACCGCATTTTAAAAAACTAATGAGATGAATAAACGCTGAATTTTACTTCACTTGCTTAGAATTAAAGTGAATATTAAGCTTTATTTCGTGCTTGTTTCTTTCTCATTCTTCATCGCAGACAATTTTACTGTTATTTGAATGAACAATTTGCGGTAAATGAAATGAATGTTGTTGCAGCGTTTCGCATAGATAATCATTTGTATCGTCCGATAAAATCTTTTTTTACTGTTAACCTTTTCTCAATTGTGCAAATTTAGTTCATCGATTCGTTTCAGTTGTATAAAATAATATCGAAGTAGCCTATTTTAAGCTACTTTCAGCAAAAGCCGACCACCGCGTGCACAAAACTCTACGCAACTTCTTAACCTGAATCGATCTGGTTTACGCCCGTTGAAAAACTGCGATGTTCGTTGCTGTTGATGTTGTTGTGTGCAAATGACTTTTTTTAGTTTTTTTTTATTTTTGAATTTACAGCGAATAAAAAAAAATTATGTAACAAGATTCGAAATCGATTTCGTGAAATGTTAACCAATTTATAGAAAGAAAAAAATTTTTAATGTTCGCTCTCATCAAATTGAGTTCGTGGTTTAAATTTTTGAAAAATATTTCCAACTCAATACCGTAATTAAGCATACCGCAGTGCGTTTCTATACATTGTGTACTTAAAGAAAAGAAAACCTCACGATTAGTGAATTGTGAAACAAAAAGTTGAGAGAGAGAAAAAAAAATTCTTAGGTTCCGTGAATTTTAATGACAGTTTGAATTATAAAAACATTGAAACGCACAATATTTTTTGAAAAAATTTTCGAGTTTGTCTTTTTTGTGACCCATATAGGTGATGAACCAAGAAAAAGGCAAACTCGTATGGCTACGTTGTAGACGCTTTTTGTCTATTCATATAAAAGCAACAAACACATCGTTATTTTAGGTGTTACTCGTGTTTATATTATTCAGCTATTCTTTCTTCATCAAGAAGAATCGTGTGTGTGCGCTAAGCTATAATGTCTATTACACAGTATTCATCGCGCGAATGAAGCTAATGTTATTGTCTTCATTTTTTTTCACCTAAAGTAGTCGAACATTTGCTCGCTGCCGCGGTTTCTAAATGGTACGCATTTATCATTAGTAATAGTAATGAATGAATGAATGAAAAAATTATTTAAAAATTCTAAAATTAAAATTTTTTTATTTCGCTTTTAACTTTCGCTTGAAATTTCGAAACGCTCGCTCTATTAAAATAGCAAAGTGTTGTAATTTAAAGTGAAAAAAACGATTTTTTGTTTTCTATGATTTGACATTATTCTTCTCTTTTTGTATTTGCTATTCATAAAAGTGTAAGCAAAGTTCGCTACTTTTTTTTGCTCCATACGATTGTACAATTGATTGATGTCATATGTATGTATCTCTCTCGCTATCTTTCCACTCTTTTCTTCAAACGCAGCGAAGCACAATTGAAAAATAAACCGTAACCGGGAAGTTAATTATTTTGCAGCTTCCTCTATTTAAAAAATACACTCGGATTTATCCTATCAGACTATGCTAAATGAATCATTATTCAAAAAAATAAAGAAAGAAATTTTTTTTCGCAATTCTATTGTATAATCTTATTAACACCGGACTTTGTTTTGTGCAATAAAACTCAGCCGTTAAACTAAACCAGAGAACTTTTTGCAAATGGCTATTGACGGTTAGTTTCGATTCGAAAATAGCGAATAGAATGTGTACAGGTAATATCACAGTGTGTGTGTGTATATAATTAAAGTTGCATTGCACATCTGTTGATGCAACAGTTTTCCTTGCTTCATCCTTGTATTTTCAAATATTCACTTGTTCATTGCCAGTTCATTGTTAGTTTAACCTAAAAAATTGATTTTCGCTATCTTCGCACATTCTTATGAATACGTTCTTTACGTTTATCGTTGATTTCAATTCAATGTTCGTTGAAGTGTGCAAAACGGTTAGCTACCACGCATTTAGGCGAAGAAAAATTATTTACTAGTTTCCTGTCATCTTGAAATGAATTTTTTTTTTCATATAGCCAAAAGTGTCTACATTTTTTAAAGCATAAAATTGTAGACTTTAATGTTCATATAAAATGAAAATAAAAAGCGCAGAAAGAAAGAAAAAAAATTATTTCCAACTTTTCGGTTCTTCGCATTTTTTGATGAAAGTCTTGCATTACATCAGCAAGCATTTGAAACACGAATCTATTGTTTCGTTGACCTCAGTATTTCTGGTTGTGTGTTAAATTTACCATTTTATTATTTTTTCATTTTTACTCCGTGTTTCAATAGCAACTCAATATTAATATGGCTTTTTTAATTTGTTTTAACTGCAATTATCGATTCACAATAAGTTAGCAAAGTGGATGGTAGTATAGTCAGAAATAATGTTCATGTAATGCGTGTATTGTGTGTGTGTGTGCAAAGCTGAAAAAGTGAATTTAGTGATCGCGAAAGGTCATTAGCCATTCATGGCTCGTTCGTTATTCTCTCTCCTCGTTTATGATCTTTGTCAAAACATTCAACCCAACATCGACTTTTTCTGTGAATTGCGTGAGTCCAGGTGAAAAAAAAATTACATCGACAAAAAACACGCCAGTCATAAAATTCTAGACATTTTCTTGTGAATTTTGATTATTTCTATCTCACTCTTGTGAGTCAGTGAATTTGTCATATTCTGTCCCACAATGACAACAATTCGCTTTATCACCTTTTGAAAGCGCGCAGTGAATTCATTTGTTTTATCGGATTAATGAACTATTTTTGCCATTAAAATTCTTTAAAAAAGATTCAAAATCAAACAATCAATACATTCAAGTCGAAAAACTTTCATTAACTTCGTATCGGTAAACAGCCAGCATATGTCATGTCAATAAATTTCAATTTATAATCCTCACAAATTCAAATTAAATGACTTCTTTACATTAACATTTTGAGTTCATGAAAAAGTTGTTTTTTTTT
>NCKU01004438.1:249-12307 GCA_003675995.1 Dinothrombium tinctorium | reverse complement strand
ACGAAAGAAATGATAAGAATAATTAAGATTTCCCTGCTGTGGAATGAGATGATAATTAAGATTTTTTTTGTGTATATGCTTAAAACTAAAACGATTACGAAATTAATTGCGTTAATATTTGTAATTAATTTTCGAGCTTGAGAAAGTAAAAGGCTTCGTTATTCTTTCACGACGAACTCTGCAAGTATTTACAGAAACGTTGGCTGGCGTTAAAAAGTTAGTGAAAAGCAGCGAAGTAATAATTTTCAGTCTGGTATTAATGTAACCGAAAGTGACGGTTAACAGAGTAGACGCTTGAATTTAATTGAAAAAGCTGAACAGTGCGAGACGTTCGCGCGGCAATAGCGAACGGCACACCGCAAGCGAAGTGATCGCTGTTTTTAGGTGAATCGAAGCTTTGTGAAACTCGCCTTACTTTAGCGCAAATTGATTGTAACACTAATCGATGTATAAGTTGAGGTCTGCTTGTTGCAGGCATTGACTAATCGTTTACTACTTATGGGTGACATTTATAAAGATGAATGAATACAGTTCGCAGACGATACGAGGCGTTCGCAGTCGAACGAGCGTACAGCGCGTACACAAAGCAAACACTATACAGCGTATTGTGTCGATAGTATATTGAATAAAAGCAAGCTTCACGGGGCATTCGTCCCAATTCGCCTCACTTTGCTAAATTGTTGTGCGCGTATAAAGTTATAGATTAATGGCGCTTTACAAGCCCCCGGAGAAGAGGGCCGAAATGATGAGCGGCTCGAGTGCGCGCTCGAAGCGAGCAACGAGTAGAGCGTCGAGTGTAGAGTGTGCAGTGCGCGATTAGATTGATTTTTAAATTTGTGTGAATATTAGATGTGCTGATTTATTGCCACTTTGTAGAAATTAGTTTTGCGCATTCTTAATGGAGCGACTTCAGTTGCGGACTTAGTTCACTACTCTGCTTATGGCCGTCGTTAAAGTACATAAAATGTTTGTCAATTTCGCAAACAGCCGCTCAATTATTTAAGAAATACGAAAATTCACGGTGATAACAATAAAGTGGAAGAAATAAGCTGTACGCGCAGACAAAGCGCGCTATCGCTTCAATTATTAACGAGAAATTTTGCGCTGCTATTCGCTATAGTTTCAACATTTCGCGCTCGAATTACGGCAGCAGCAAACGTATAGCTCCGTCGAATCATACGAATATGCTTTTTACTTCATTTCAAAAAGCTTTTTCACATCTCTTTGAAATTGAGCAGATTACAGAAGCGATTCGAAAGCAGCAGCAGCGAGCAGGAGAGCGAAGAGCAGCGAAAGAAAGATACGTGAGACGAACAGACAAATTAAGTTACGCAAAGCTAAATTGTTTATGAGACTCTCATATCGCTGTAAGATCTCAATCTCGACGCACTCACTTTCATCACCCGTAAAAATTGCGCTCAATTATTGTGCCTTACTTCAATCGAAAATTTTATTTCGCTCTCTTCTTTGCATGTGTACATCGAAATTAGTTTGGACTAGCCGATTTCTAGAGTTGCTCTTATAATGCGAGTACAATTACTTGGTTAACAGATGGGTGAAATCACTGATGGCGATGACAGGTACTCGGACAGTGCCACAGGTGCGGAGCTCAGCATGCCGAGCTGTGGACTCAAGCCATGATGCACTGCGTTCGACGTCCACGGTTGAAGGTTTTGCAATGCGTTTAATGGTACATTTGAGATGAATGATGATGGCTTCGTTGAAGCATCTTGAGCTAATGTGGCATTTTCTATCGCGCCAACCGTTTGTGCGGGGTACAGTGATTTCGACGATGCCTCTGCTTGCAATGAGATCAGCAAACGATTCGCTGCTTGTCGCTCGGCTTCTCTTTCTTCAGCAGTTTGGCGTCTGATTGAAATTGGAGAGAAAAGAGAAAGCAAACATTGAAATCGAGCGCTTGTGAATGGCGAGTGCTGAAACGAGATACAAGCTACTCAAGCAAATCGCTTTGTTTACACAGCGATCGCGTTAAGATTTTCGCTTCGTTTAAGCTTAGGTGTCATCAGATGTTGTTATTACTGCTATCTTTGCACTCACTCAAGCATTGTATGCTTCAATTGTGTGTGCTTCGCTTACAACACGTCTCAATTATTCGAGTGTTCGCTCGCATCAAATCATTACATTCTTCGACAACTTCATTAGGAAACCAACTATACAAGAGCAAACACTGACCAAACGTTTTTCGACAGGCAGTGAGCATCGCGAGTTGCTTCGTGTATAGAACGATATACACAAAAAGCTTGAGAAAAGATTGGTGAAAAAGTTTTTTCTGCTCTGCCGAAATTCTGTTTGCAATAGTTTTTTGTTTCGCTTTTCTTTCTCAAATGATTTTCGTCGCTTTTGTTTTGCTTTTTACCATTTTACGAAACTTACAATTTTCGGAGCTTTGCTTCTTCTTTTTACTCTGCATTTCGTGAAAGTTTTTAAATTGGGTTTAAAAATGATTGCTTCAAAGCGTAGTGTGGAAAGAGTTCTTTCAAAATAAAAAACATTGTGAACGCATCTTTCGGCTCCCTGTAAGCGTTTTCATCGCGACTTCGCTTTATCCTTCATTATTTTTCATATTTTGCGCTTTTCAACGCACCGAAGCAAGAAAATCGTATTCCGTAAAGCCACTCGGCAATTTTTTTTCGAAACGAACGCCAATTTTATTGTTTTAAAAGTAATAAACAGTGGACCCAATATTTTAAAATATAAGCCAATGTTTGCCAAAACCTAGCGAGAGCGTCTACTTTATTGTGGGCGTTGAGAAAGCAGCGCGCAAGAAAATACTCGCGATGCACATATATTCAGCCGGCGCCGAGCGAATTGCAGGCCTTCAGTCGCTTTAATCTAGGTGGTCTCTTGTCGCTTAATTATGCAAAGAAAGCAAAAGAGCAAAATACAAAGTGACCGTCAGCAATGAAAGCAACATCTAATTTTTGCGAGAGAACAATACGCATTTACGATAATCGCAGGCTTTTTAAGTTTAGAACATATGTGTGTGCAAACGCAAATGTGCCGATGTTGGCGAAGCCGACTCGTTCGCTTGGAAAACGACCGCACCGAGCTTGGGAAGACACTCACCTCCATTTGGTGCGTCTATTTTGAAACCAAGTCTTCACTTGTGCATCAGTCATTTTCAACTGCTTCGCCAGCGTGGCTCGTTCGGCCGAAGCAAGATACTTTTGTTTCTGAAATCGCTTTTCCAATTCGTTTATTTGAATGCGCGTAAACGATGTTCGCGGTTTTTTCCGCTTCGGCGGCGTCCGATTTTGATACGGATGTCCTATTCTGCGTGGCTGAAGACTCGGCAAAGCGGAGTGCAGCGGAAATGGCACTGAAATATACATGCATTTAAAACACTGTTATTTGGTGGCAATTTCGAGAAAAGCTTGCGAAGTTCGAAAGAAAAGCGTTGCCGGCGTTAACGCAATGGGAAACGTTTTTTGACAGCTCGATTGGCAGCCGACATTCAGTTGAAAGCTCACTCACTCGCCTTACTCACTCCCTGTGTGTTAACCCCGCGAAATCTATTTCACCCTTTAATTAGCTTTAGTTTAACCATAAAAATCGGTCGGCTTCATTTTCTGCCAATCGTCACTACTCGCAAAAACTATTTTACGAAGAAAAAACCAATAAATCTTTTGTCGGTAAAAGCAATTTTCGCTCAAAGGTAAAACGTTTTCCGGCAATTTGTTTCCCCAATCTTCCTTTTTTTCGCTTTTCTTTCCGAGAAAACAATTAATCAATACTCGACTAATTGAAAAGTTGCGCCATTGAGAGCTTTCCGCTAGGTAACAGATACTTTTCTGGTTTTTCACATCTCTTCATTATTTACCTGTCAATCCATCCTTCACCGCGAACGGATGGGAACTTGCGTTGCTCAACCACGAGTACGCGTATGGCATTCCGTGGTGCGCTTGAGGAGCAGGCGGAGGAGGATGCGGCAAATGATGATTTGCAGCTCGTATCACAGAATCGCCGAAAATGTCACCATAGTTATTTGATTGGTAACCGTTTCCGTTGTTTCGCTCATAATTACTCGTCTGATTATCGTCCGAACGATGTCTACTTTTGGCACACTTTTCACTTTCATCCTCTTCTTCCTCGTCATCATCATCCTCATCGTTTGATGAATGTTCAAGCAGACGACTGATGCCAAAGCTTAACTTGCTTTTGCCCGAATCAGTTGGCTTCTCTATTTTCGCGACAGGTATTTGCTCGTCGCCGACACTCGAAATGTCACTACCTGGCGAGCAGCTACGTGCCGAACTGTAGCTTTGTCTGGAATCCGCTCTTTCGCTCATAATTTAGCTTACCAAATTAAAGCGACACTTTCTGCACAAAAATGTCATCAGAGATTAGAGGTGAAAGTCGTCGATAGTTGACAGCGGCGCTCGATGCTTGAAAAGTTCTTCAGTGTGGGTCAATAAGATGAAGCCGTTGCGATGGATTCGAAAAAATAAGAGAAATTAGAAGAGAAGCAGAGGCTGCACGGACCCGAAGTGTACGGATCCGAAAAGGCGTGGCGAGCAAGCGGTGAGCTCGGCTTCGGTGTAACAAATGCTTGCCTCCCAAAATTCACTTAAGCAACCAATTGGTCTGCCAAATTCACCGAAAGCGCCTTTCCCTATCGCCTTCTCTCAAATTCATCCTGATTGAAACGAAAATAGAGTTCGTATAAAAAATCAATCAATGCAACGAAAATGTTTGTGAGAAATTCACGCTTTACTTTAAAGAACTAATTTTCTAATCTTCGCAAAATTTAAATTACCAACCATTAAACGAATTACGAAAATTGCTTTTCTTCTTCGTCTCTCGAGCTTCTTTCAAATTCGAATTGATTTTTTTGTTATCAAATTTCTTGGCCACAGTTTTCATTATTTTCAAATCGAATTTGTAAACGCTTTTGTCGATAAATTTGGCGCTTTTAATGCTCGTAATTAAATTGCACACAAAGCAAAGCGTTTGTTTAAAAGACGCGGTGTTACATAATGTTGCACGCTAATTTAATGTCTTCATTAGTCTCGATGAGGCATTGTTTCGCACAATTGTGTCTAGCTGCTGTTGAGCCGATCGAAGCGCGAGCAGTTCACGTTCTCAACGCGAGTTTTTCACTTCGAAGCCAATTCTTTGAATATTAATATCATTCACCTTTTCATCGATTTCGGTAAATCGTCAAATTATCGACTATAAAACTTTACTTCACTTATGGTTCGTTTTATTTCAATAATTGCATCATTATTGAGATTCATGCACAAGCGAAAGAAATCTGCAAATAGACATGAATATAAAAAAATGAAGAACTGGTCGCACGGCTGTGATTTAAATTGCAGAGATATTCACGAAAATCGCATTATGAGAGGCACAATGCTAGCCCCTCTCGCCATTGATTATTCCGATGTTTGCTGGTTAGCGTTTGCTACCTTTTACTAAACAATGGGCGGAAATAAACACGATTCTCAACAAATCGTTATTTGAGTGCAGAGAAAGAGAGAGCGAAAAGGTAAAGACAATGTTTAAATAATTTAGCATCAATTTGCAAAAAAGCAGAGCTCATTAAACGCAACAAATCCTGCTTTTTGTTTCGCGAATTATTATTTTCACAAATTGTTATTTGCGAAGATTCATCAAACAGCTTTAAAGCACAATATGCAGAGTGCGGCGATCATTTTCAGCAAATCTCATTACATAAGAATAGTAGTAATTCAAATGTACACATTGACTACGATCTTTTTTATTTGCAAATTTGCGTTTTTTGGGTGTGTTGTAAAGAAATTACCAGCCTTTAGTATTCGCAATTTAAGAAACGACTCACGAAAATCGCCGATATAAATGTCGTTGTGTGGAGAAAGCGTGAAGTTGGCCATAAAAATTACCCACTCGCGCCATTTTTTTTTTTGCTGAGCAAACTTATTCTAGTTTTCAGAATGCTCGGCAATCGAAGCGAAACCCACTAGACACATTCTTGCGAGAAGCTTTGCCCATGTTTGTGTGTGTGAGAATTTGCAAATTACTTTTTAGCAGCGAAATTATAGGTAAAAACGTGTGTGATTACAATGTTGCGTTCAGTGTGTCTATCGGAGACATGGCTTTTCTTTAAATTCTTATTATTCAAGCGTTCGAACAAATCGCAATGCTGTATGCAAAGCGAAGAGGGAACGAGAAAAGTGGGTGCGATTTTGCCTTCGCACAAAATAAATTTCGCTGCAGCGTTTTCAAATGTGGCTATTTCGCGAATGGTACTTACATTTAAATATGTTTTTTAAATACTTAATGATGCTAAATAAGCACGTGAAGTTTAATTTGTGTAAGGCGTAGCATTTTCTTAAACCATCCATTTTTACATATTACATTCTTCGCTTTCGAAACTTTACATTTTTCGCTTCTAATTTTTTTGCAACAAAAATTTTTCCGAATTCAAAATTTGATTGCTTTTCGCAAGTACTTAAGTAATACAATTTATGCGACAATCGCCTAACTAGCCTCAAAAGAACTCGCAATTTCTTCGCTCGCTAGCCAATGCGCCTCATTTGATTTGCTTGCAAAATCGCGTTTCCAGTTTGTTTTCTTCAAAGCTGTAATTAAATAATTCAAAACAAAATCTTCAACGCACTCGAAATTTTTTGCAAAACGGAACCGCGATTATGAAACCTCGAATGCGTTTGAAAGTATTTCTCAAATTATTTCAATTCTAATCTAAAACAAGTGATGAAGCATTTGTGAGAGCGTATTGCGCTGCGTGGCCTTTTCCCACTTTTTTTCAACGTTGAACTTTGAAGATTGAAAAGTGAAAAAAAAATTAATCCAAAGTGAACATTGATTAGCAGACATGCATTATCATTGTGAGTTTTGTTGCTTTCTTCTGCATAAAAAAAAGGTTAGCGTTCGAATCTCATAGGAAAATCGCGAGCGTTTTTTGATCGAAAAACTTAATTGCAAAGTATAAATCATATAATTTCACTCGATTGTTCGCCAACTTTGGCGAGTATTATTATCCAAATGAGCGATTGAAAGTTGCAAAGAACAAAAACTCACACGAATCTTCGATTTTAGCAAGTGTTAGATTTAAGTGCTTACAAGTACTTATAAATCGGGAATACGAAATGGTAATACAGCTTCTAGAATACATAAACGTTCATTTCTATTGATGGTTTGTATTGAATTGAAAGCAAACGATCGAATAAGCGATGAGTACCGAGTTACGTGAAAGCAAAATATAAAAAGGCGGATGATTAAGATAGAAGAAAGATGTAAAAAAATGAAAAAAAATTGCTTTTCAATTTACTACTTTATGTTTAAAACATCTAAATGAATACCCATTTAAATAATCGTTTACGTAAATTAAGTTAACTGCAGTTTGTGCAATAACACATCAGAAAGTTTATCGTTATTAATTGCTTTCAACATAAAAAAGTAAACATATTTTCGTGAAATTATTTTCCAAGTCATCAATTTACATTTTCTCCACTTATTTATGTAAATTTAAAGGTTTAATGATTTTTTAAAACAATTTGAACACGTGTTTTTCATTAAACCATTTAGTTTCAAAAATAAGTGAAAACATTTTTTACGTGTTACGATCATAAATTTAACAAAAAACTCTTCTAAGCTAGAAACGCTATCGTTTTTTTCCAGCTATTGTTCGATAAACTAGCATCTAAAGTAAAAAAAACTTTAAAAACGATCGCAGAAAAGATTTGTTTGAAAAAGTTTATGAATATCTAAATCGTAACTTTTCAAGTTTTTTTTTTGAGGTAAGCGTTGCTTCAGAGAAAAAATTTACAATCTTAAGTGGAAAGCTTTTTGTGAGCTCATAATTCAGTACACCGGCGACCTATCGACCTGATGTGTTGCTCAATTGGCGCTCATGAGCTTTTTACAAAAATTTGTAAAAATCTGTCCGACAGATGTTGAGCTATAACTGAGATACGTGGATAGGCAAAAAGAAAACATAAACCAAAACAAAACTAATAAAAGTCTTGAAAAGATTTATTTCATAGATTCCACTCCTGCAAAAAATTAATCTGCACGAGTAGGACGCTATCTGTTGAGGAAAAAGTAAAACGATAAAAGTTTGGTTAGCATTAAAAGTTTTAAGAAAAAACAGAATTAAACACAAGCGGAGAGTTGCGTTACAAACATTTTATTCAAAAATAAATTGTGATCGGATGAAAATTGCTCAAATCAATCTTACACTCTAACTCCTCTGTTTGGATCCGACGTTATAATTAGCGACCAAATTTATGTGATCACACCAAATTTAGTGAGGTATAGAAGAGAAAAGCTAACTTTAATTTAAAGAGATTAACTTTTAGTTGTTAAAACACCAAGAAAATCACATTTTTTGCACTTACAAGGAAACTATCTTTTCTGCCCGTTCCCGATTTCAATGAAACTTGGTATGCAGATAGAACTTCACTAGTGTATTAAGAATTACACCCATCATAGGTGCGAATTTTGCGCGAGAAGCAAGTTATTCGCGTCCAAACTTTAAGTCTATGACGAAATTTTTTGTTTCTTCGATTGCGGGCCTAAATCTCAACCGATTCTCACCCGGTTTGTTTTAAATGTTTAAACTCATTATGTGCCATATATAATTATTTTATCTCTATAATATTAATGTTAAAATATCTTAAAAGCAATTTTCAGTGCTTTGATACAGAATTATGGGACATCTTTGAGAGAAGATGAATAGAAGAGAGAAGATTTAATGTTGAATAGTTCTTTCATTTAAAACAAACCGGGTGAGAATCAGTTGATATTTAGGCCCGCAATCGAAAAAAACAATTTTTCGCCATAAACTTAATGTTAAAGTTTGCACGCGAATAACTTGCTTTACGCGCATAAAAGCAAAAATTAAAATTGTTTTTTAAAAGGTGGGCAACTGTTCATCTTTTGGAATAACGCAGTTCAAAGTCCTCTAATATCAATCGTAATTTTTCATATTAAATTTATTGAAATTACAAAATTAAACATTTTCTTTATTTTTACAAGTTAAGAAGTTTAAAGTAAAAAATTTATTACCTATTTAAAATTACGCTAATTTGAAAAGCCATAACAGCCATTGAAAGAAACCAAGTATTGCAGAAAACAAACCTTCTTTAGATTTTAAGCTTTCCTGCAATTCTTCGTCTTTCTCCATAAAATTCTCGATGATCTGAGATTTTAAAGATAGTGGCCAAAATTTAGGTTTGCCCTCATCCAGATTAAGAAGGCAAACCGAACGTATCTATGAAGAAAAAATTAATCTTAAAAAATCGAAAACATCACTTACAAATTGTTTGAAGCTGAAAACTGTTGTATATTTGTCGGCGGACAATAAAATCAATCTCTTTGCCATTTCTAAAGGTTGTTTTACTTCTTTTGTAAATGCTTGAATATTTTCTTCCCTTCTTAAAGCACAAACAGATTGTAGTTTTTGTTTGAGATCTTCTAAAATATTTACATAGCTTATATACACAACAAATTCACCTAATATTTCTTCATAATCTTTAATTACTTTAGAAACCTCTAATCTTAGTCTTGTTTCTAGATAAGTATCATTCACAGGAAGAGCAATAAATTGTGAACTTGTTCGCTCTCTGAAAGAGTCAAGGAGTTTGGTAGACTCAGCTTTCATATGCTTGATTGCCAATTGTTCATTTTCATTTTCGATTTCTTTCTGTTTCTTTGATAAAGTTTCTTTAAAAAAGGATAATCTCGAAGCATAAGAATTTTCTTTATCAAATTTCGACGTCATTTGCTTATAAATTAATATTGCACTTTCAAATGCTTCATCTAAAACTTTCTTGAGTAATGCCGGTTTTCTAACATTTGTTTCCCCTGATTTACCAATTGAATAGAATTTCTTAGTGGCTTCTTTTGCTGAATCTTCCAAAAATTGATCGATTTTTTGATTATTGAGCAATTCGATATTGGAAATGATTCTCTTTATTGACTTCTCGATGTCATTAACAAAAGGTATTTCAGCACTGGATTCAGTAAAATGTTTTATTTCTTCTGAAAATGATTTTTTCATTCTCTGCAAGATAAGATCGCTTTCCTTTTTGAGCTCTAAACTCGGTATTGGCAAATTAACTCTTCGCAAAAGGTCTTCGCTTTGTATTTCTATATTGTTGTGTATCTCAATTATTTTTAATTTAACCTTTTTATCATTTAATTCTCGACTATTTTCAAAAATCAGTTCAATTTGATGTCGTAAGCTTCTGAGTGCCTGTTGAAGAGCTTCATCTAAACCTTGAAGCAGGTGACGCAGTAATTCAATTGCTCTTTGTTCTGTTTGCTTATGCCAATCGGTAAGAATTGAACTTTTAATCGGTTGACCCTTGTGCTTTTCAGATAAAAATGTTTTCAATTCTTCTTCGTAAAACTTGAGACAATCTTCAGTTGCTGTCTGCTTTAATCTGTCGACAAATGAATGCCATCGAGTGGGAATATCGGCTAAGGAGCCTTCGTTTGCAGCGTTGACTAAAACTTCTAAGAGAAAGGCTAATTCGGCACCATTTATAGGCTTGTTGCTTTTCTCCTTTGGGGTTATTTGTTGCTGCAATTTTTTTATCAATTCATCTCTGTCTTGCCGATAGTCGGGTGTCAAATCATTTTCTGATGCTAAAGATAAGTTGTTAAGAAGCTTCTTGGTTGTAGCAGGCAAAAAGAGAGTGTGACAATCAACTGACTTGAATATATCCAAAATACTAATCTGATAATCTTCTGCTTCTCGAGTATGTGTTAGCATCAACCTGTGTAACCATTCTTGCGGAGTTTCTCCATCAAGAGTGTCTTGATAAAAATCTTGAACAACCCAAATTAAAGGCGGAAAGCTGAGCAAATTTTCATCGAAATTGTCAGTCCACTTTGACCGAGACATTTGAGATCGCAAAGCGAAAAGCTGAGTTCTTCGCGCCAACACTTCGAGATAATCGATTTCTGATTGATCTATAATTTTCACAGAATTGTACAATAAATGTGAGCTCAAAAGTGTAGCAACAGCAAAAATTTTTGCGTCATAATTCTCCGACACATTGTTTGCGGCAAAGCCTTCGGTATCCAAGAAAACAACCGAAGTTTTGAGGCCTGATGCAAGAGTCATTACCGCGGGCTGCGAAAATAGATTGATTTTTTAAAAAATAATTTCAAAAAAGAGTAAAGACAACTTACTTTACCCCACATCCAAATACCCATTGTCATCGGCGACACCAAAGGACCGATACCGAAACCGTTCGATTTACGCATTAATTGATTCATTAAAAAAGATTTGCCGGAATGAAACTTGCCGACGACGGAGACAACGGCAACCGGACCCCGAATTTGAGAAAGTAGCTGAAAGACAAAAGAGTGAAGAGGCGAAGAGAGAAGTGTCAAACCTTTAGATTATCTTTGATCACAATAAGCGACTTGTGATCGTTTGAAGGCGCGACCAATTGAATTGGTTTGTCGGTGAAAACCGCATTTGACGCGCTTTGTTTCCCTTCACTCTCTTTCACACCGTTTGTGTCACAAACTGTGAATGAACAAATGAGACACAGAACGAGAGACGAAAAGAGTGAATTCATTTTCGACTACTTTTCAAACGCTCGGAACAAAAATTCAATTTTCAAACTTTGGAACGCTTTCGCTTGCAATCATTTTGGGACTGTTTTTAAACTTCGCTCTTGTTGCGTCTCAAATCGGACGCCGCATTTTTTCGCACTTTTAGCGTGTTTTAGTTTTTTTATGTTTTCGAAAACACGGAAATCTTTATTGTTCATTATCATTATAGCTTTGAGCAATTCGATTCGTTGCTTTTTATAAGCGCCGTTAATACGCACTTTTATCGTTGCTTTTGCTTGTGCTCAGTTGGACGGCAAACGATCAAATTTGAGCAGACACATTTTCTGCTTCTTTCAAACTTTCTTCGGTTGATATAAAACCTGTCCAAACTGGACTTGCACAAATTTTTAATCATTGATATTTTTCGTTACCGGTGCAAGCAAGAAACCATAAATATATCATTTAAACGAACAATTAATAAATAATTAATTAAAATATTTTTAAACAAAACTATTGGTTTCTT
>NCKU01004437.1:0-12310 GCA_003675995.1 Dinothrombium tinctorium | reverse complement strand
AAATTGCTAAAGAAAAAACTAGGAAATATCAGAAGATTCACTTTTAATTTTTATTTTTATTTATTTATTTGAATTAATTTTAAAGTGAAATTCAAAATACATTTTTACAAAAGCTTGAAACAACTTAATATTTCTTACACATCAACGACTATTTTTGAATTAATTATTTTAAAAATTAAAAACATACATTGACAACTTGTTTAAATTTTTGAACATTGAGAGAAACAGTTATTGCGATTACAATGAAGAGAAATCATTGAATGAAATAAAACGATTGTCTTTTACGCTTACGAAAGTCTCTCTGTATGGATTCGCTGTTCGCTAAAAAGTGGAATACTTTTTCTTAATTTCTTTAATTTGAAGTTAGCAACGCTCGAAATGAACAGCAAAAAACTGAATCCGAACGAAATTGAAATTGTGTTGCGGATGTATATAAGTATATCAGTGAATGAATGTTTCGGTTCGAGTACATATTTGTGTTCAGATAAACTTTTCGGTGGTACTATCATGACAATTGATTTGTTTCTCTCACTAAATCTTTCTTGATTATGCTTAACAACACGATAAAAATCATAATCACACTGTTCATTTTGATATTTCAATTTACACTCTTGACGAAGTTTTCGTTTGATGTGGTCACTCTTTACTTTTGCTTTAGTCAATTTGTCCTCGTAGCAATTGTTAATACATTTTTCTCGAGTTTCGCACTCTAATAAACTGTAATTCATACAATTCGAAGCATAAGGCTTCGATAGTAGCTGAACCGAAATTTTTTTAAATGTAAAAGTGTATATGTTACCTCTCGTAATCTGTACTCTGTGATTATTGCCACAGATATTAACCAATTCTTCGGGCGTTGAGATAAAAAAGAAAGCGAGAGCAAATGTCGCTTTCTCAAAATGAATTGAAAACTTAATGATGGGATTCACCTTTAACTTAGCGAAATATTTGTATTTTCCAGAATATTTAAATTTAAATGGTCGTTGGTAGAACGAAATAAACACAAAACCATCTCTAGATTCAATGCTCGTTTCAGTACAATTTCGAGAAACAAATGATCTATTATCCACGCAATCAGCGATTAAACTTTTTTGCAGCTCTATCAATGTTTGATTTGGTAATGGTTGTGTTTTGAATGCGATTGTAATCGATGGAAGGTAGCCTTCAGAAGGTGAATCGATCGTTGTTCGCACTTTAACATCGTGTTTTAAATATGAATTCAATATATTCATAATTTGATAAATACTGAAACAAATGCATAAGATCAGCAATATTACGCTTACTGTAAAATGCAAAATTTTCTCTCTTCGCTTGCTTTTACGACGAACTTTTTGACAAACAACTTTTGCTCTATTTTGAAGCAACGAAAATTTTTGGTGAAAAAAGAAACAAAATTTTATAAATGGGAGAATGATGCTTGACGAAACAAGATAAATCGACACTCCCAACCACATTGAAATTGTTCCCATTATATGAATCACTAGATCTCTAAATTCTAATTCGGGTTGATACTTTAAAGAGAGCGTAAAAGGAAAAGGCTTCCAGATTTCAATTCCGACTTTTGTATCATTTCGAGGAGTTCTAAACAGCTCATTTGTTTCATAAAATTCCATTTGACAGTCTTTTCTTTTGCATTTTCTGATACATTTATCGCTCAAAATATTCGCAAAATGTTTGTCGATTGCTCGTGATGAGTTCGTGACTTCTCCAGTGTAGCTGTAAAAGGTTTCCATTTTGTAATGCTTTTTAGCGAGTTTTCTTTCACAACTGTTAATACATCTTTCGCGTGATTCATATCCGATCATGGAGTAATCTAAGCAGTTGGTTACAAATGGAGGAGGCAAAAGAGTGATTGACGTTTTTCTGAAGCTAAGACCAAAATTTATGCCACGCAAATATCTTAAATGTGCGTGATAGGGGTATAAAAAATTAGGATTTGTGTTCGTTGCGTGAAATAAAATCGCTATAGGATGATTCTTAGAGCATTCTTTGTCCAGCACAAGCTTTATAAGTTCAATGTAAAAATCTCTATCCTTGGTATGGTACAAATAATTTTCATTGTATTTTTCGCTCGAATTTCGGACAAAAAATGAGAAATAAACGTAATACGCGTTGAATTTGATCACCATTTTGCCTAAATCAGTGCAATTTACGAAGTTTTTATCGATTAAATTTACTCTACATTCTTTAATCACAGTTTTCAAATCAATCAGATTTTCAATTGTGTCCGACAAACTTTCGAATGAATTTATTATCTTCGTAATACGATCCTTTTTGACAAATCCATCGACGCAATCGCTTGAATTATCCGAACAAAGTTTCGTGTGATTGATTAAATCTTCTAAATTAAATTGAATACTGAGAACAGGTAGATAGTCGGTTTCATTCGATTCAACGAGTATATCCAGTTTTGTCGAGTACATCATATATTTGCAGACCATGCTTTTCGATTGTAGAAAAGCAGCTAAAATGCAAAGAAATAGCCAGAGAAAATTCACAAATTTTTTCCCTCGAAATATTTCTGTACAATTGAAAAATTTCTCTAAATTAAAGATGAAACAAATGTAACTCTTGCTGTACACATTTTATTTACCTTTTCTCCTTAAAATGACGAGCGGCAATTTCTTCGGCAAATATTTTCTGCCAAAAAGTTTTGGAACTTCCGCTTTAAATTGTGAAAATTTATTTTGAACGAATAATATTAAGTCATACACACTTATTCCGTAATAGAAATTCAAAGTGCTGCCTATGAACACTAAATATTCAATAAAATAATAATTTGGTTTGAAAACGATATCCGATGTCTTCTCATTTCGAGGCTTTACAATTTCGATCAAATTTTTCGGGCTTAATCGTTCCTCCATAAGTTCGTATTCATAAAAGCTTTGAAAACAATCTTTCGATTTACATTTGGAACCACATTTCGCTATTACTTTTCGCGAACAATTGCTTTGTTTTCTTTCGTAGGTGTAATTCACATAAACGTCGATTGGGACTTGAAGCGGTAAATGACCACACATTTCAATGCATTTCTTAATTAAGCATTCATCGAAACAATGTCTCTTAGTTTTGTATTCACTTTTGTCGTAATCAAAGCAGTTCGAATACGGTTTTTCCATGTATCTTACGTTTTCTCGCGAATACGTAAGACGCATATAAATAAATCTTTTGAATACGAACGTATTACAACGACGATAAGCAAAATAACGATTCGATGGGTGCAAGTTAAAACACAGTTGGGTATTATTTTTGTATTTAAATTGATTTGGAAATTCAAAAATTATTTTTTCGAAAGTTGGTAATGAATTTTTGTTCAATAACAACTTCTCAAAGTAAGTTACATAAACGTAATTCTCAGTGATCCTTACCGAAGCATTCGAGTATTTCTCGCAAGCGACTCCGTCGACTTCACAATTCGGAACAAAGCTCAAGTTGCTTGTTAAAATACTAGCGATGTAATTGTGGTTGTAGATTGATTTAAATATTCTCCGATGAAAGTTGTTTTCCAAAATGAATTTTAATTCAAATGCAAATGTAAATCCAGGAATAGACTCGCTGCTATTATCGCTGATTTCTGCTGATATAACAGTTTCAAATTTAAAATAAGAGATCAAAATATTCACAATTTGATGAAAACATAAAATCGAAACAAGCGAGAAAATGATCGCTTTTTTAAAGTGTTTCTTTGCCATTTGTATTGCTGTTCAATTTGAGTATGAACAAGTTGCGTTTCAAAGATTCGATGTACGAGTTGTGAAATAAATTTTTTTTTTTAGCTAATTGAGAAACTTTTGTCAAAAATATTTTCAAACATTAAAATTAATTTTTGTGCTGCCAAAATTTTGACCATCAATCATTTATTTTGATGAAATGTAATAATGAATTTGTCAACGAAGTATAAAAGATTAAATTAAATGTTTTGATTGAGAAGTTGCGAATGAATGAAAAATCATTGCGTTGCTTTAAAGAACTTAATTTAATTTTTTTATCGCTGAAATATTTTATCAAATGTTGTCACAGTGATTGATACATCGGTTCATGAAATAACAAACTATCAAAAAATAAGATTAATAAACAGTGAAGATAATGAGAATTTGTAATTTGTGTGAAAAAATCAGAATTTTGAGCGAAATAAAAATCTCATAAAAAATTTTAATCAAATTTCTTTTCTAAATTAGTTTTCAATTTTTTCTTTCTCAAATATAAAGGCTTTCTATTGCAGACGAAACGTTTTTCATAGCAGTTAATACAATAATTACTCTTTGATCATTAAAATAATTATTTAACCTATTAGACTGAGGAAATATTGAAAAAGTATGAGAGTTTAAAAGATAACATGGCACCATATAATTTTGACTATAATTCAACTTATTACAAAGTCAAAACGCATATACAACGTATTAAGCTTTATTTATTGATTGCGAGAAAAAATGCTGAAGTTACGCATGCTATGCTGTTATGCTTAAGTCACTTGGTGTGCTGTTAAGTGTTAAAAAATTATTTTATGTTTGATATTATTATTTATTTCTCTCTTATTATGTTGAAAGATTTTGAAAACACTTTTTCGGTGCTCTGATATAGAATTATGAGACAAAGCATTTAAAAATTGCCTCCATCATTGGTGCGAATTTTGTGCTTGATGCAAGTTATTCACATGCAAACTTTACACTAAGTCTCAGGCGAAAAATTTTATTTGTTTGTTTGTTTTTATTGTGACCTAAATCTCGTTTAATTTTCAACCGATACGCTTTACATGAAATAACTTTTCAAATGCTGTCTAATGAAAGATGTCTCATTACTGTTACTTAAAAAATTGTTTACATTTGATATATTCAATAAGTTAATTATAATATAACAAAAAATATTTTTATCTG
Organism: Dinothrombium tinctorium; assembly: GCA_003675995.1. Classification (NCBI taxonomy): domain Eukaryota; kingdom Metazoa; phylum Arthropoda; class Arachnida; order Trombidiformes; family Trombidiidae; genus Dinothrombium; species Dinothrombium tinctorium. The sequence goes on along the minus strand of NCKU01004437.1, from coordinate 7,436 downwards.
GAAATGAAAAAGGAAATTCTTGTTTTGCATTCTTGTTATTCAAGTTTATTGCTTGTTGTAGTTTAAAATGTTATCAAAATTGCTAAAGGCAATTTATTCATGTTAAGAGAAATAAGCTTAACTTGATTTAAACGTTATTTTCTCTCAACAGTGTGCAGTTCGAAAAATGTGTTTCATTAAAGACTTTTCGGTAAAATTCAAAACCGTTTTCTACACGTGTAATGTAGCTTTAATCGTTGCGTCGATTTACGGATACATCAAATTCAGCAATTTTGTAGAATGTTTGAACTACACTTTTCTTGGTGGTTTGTTGGCTTATTTCACAATATTCTTTCAACTGTACGCTACATTCAGCATTTATTGCGTGTACACGATTTTGGTCGCATACACCGCCTTAGCATCGTTCTGTCTCGCTCTCAGATTTCTTAGTTTCTTAATCTTGCTGGTGCAAAATGTTCGTCTTAGTGTCTTGAATCATATCTTTATTGTGCATGAATTTTACACTTAAGCTTAATACTAAAATCAATTAAATGAATAGTGCTATTGAGCGAGCAAAATGTCATTTAAGAGAAGGAAAATAACTCCACTCATAACTCAACTAGCGAAATAGTTTTATGCTCATTAAAATATTCAATAATCTAACCTTTTTATTTTTCTTCAATATAAATTAACATATTTTGAATTATCTAAGCATGTTTGTTAAAGGCGATCAAATAAGATTTCAAATATTCTAAATTAATGTAAATGTTTCGACAATTTTATTTAAAAAATTTTTCTATTGCGTTTTTTTTGTATTAAATTTCAAGTATGAGAAAAATAAATTTTGTTATATAAAAATTAATTTTTTTTATTTTAAGGCAGAAATTTTGTTCAAAATTAAAATTTTGAATAAATAAAATCTTATTTTTAGTTTCTATCATATTTCTCTCTCAAACTTTAATTGCAAAGCAAAAATCATTTTAAAAGCTTCATGAAACTGGTTGCACGCATCTCATCATAAAACAGTTGAAATAAGTTGCTTCGCTATTAAAAAGTGAACCTGACCTGACTTTTTATTTTATTAGGTTTATGATTTGTAAATAAATAAGTCAATAAATTAAAAAATGGAAATAAATGTCTATCAATACATGCATCAATTTAAATTATTCTCCAAAGAAAGATAGTAAGTAAAAATTCAATTTTTAACCAACTCGCTTACACTTAATGATTTTATTAAAAAATAATTTAGTCTGATGAAAAATCAGCGATCAATACTTTATAACAAATAAGTAAATAAAACAAGTTTTTGAAATTTAATTGTTCTATCTTAAAAATAATACATGTCAAGATTTGCTTAAGCTATTTAAATAAAACAGCGTTTAAATAAGCTAAAACAACTTCATAAAAACAATTTGTGTTTTACCAAGTCACTTGCTCAATTCAATTTTAGTATCTTTCTAAGAACAGATTTTTACGGAAACGATGGTTCAGTTGATAAACAAGATGGAAATCAGTTCAGTTTTTTAGATTGCAAAAGAGAAAACTACATCGATGAAAGATAAAATAACCAAAACTATGTGTAAAAAGAGATATCCTACTGCCAAAGTTGCGCTAATGAAAGAAAAATAATACAAAGTTTCATCGCAATACAAAGCGCTTGACTTGTCATCGAAAATAACTTTTGAAACGGTAGGAATCACAATAATGCTGATTGGGAAAGTTATCAAAATTGCTTGTATATAAAAAATCAAGTTAAGCGCCTTAAGCATTTTTTGTATAAAAGCACTTTGTGTCTGTACATTAGTTCGTCGAAATAAATTGACAATCGCTAATAAGAAATAAACTCCACCACCAACAAGCATCAATAGAGCAATTGGCGCAACGGGACAATATGACTTTTCGTGAAAATAAGCTCCAAAAAATATCATTAAAATCGCGTAGAATAAAACAAAAAATGTGAAAAGACTTGCATAGCTGGGTAAGCGACACCTTGCTGAGTCCAATTCGTTTTCATCAACTATGTTGATAGTCGGTTCTTGTGTTTGTCTTGTTGGCTCTTCAAATGATGACGTTGCTGAAGGTGGCTCAATATTTGAATCTTCTGATTCTTCATCATCTCCATTCATTGGTCCATCAGCGATTATTTGATGCTTTTGTTCTTCTGCCATTACTTTAAGAGAAAAAATACGAAAATTATTGACATAAGTTTTCTTATATTTAAAACTAATTTTTATTTAACTAAACTATGGTAATTTATTCTTACCTTGAATGTTGTCAGCTTAAAATAATAAAGAAATAAATTTGCTTCAAGCTTCAATATTTCAATATTTATATTTATTACCATTTATCTTAAACCCTCGTTTGTTTTTGGAATTTCAAATTATTTCATTTTTGAACATTTATTTGTCGTTTATATTTGATTTATTCATTACTTTCCCACTTTGAATTTAAAATGATAATCTTTATGATTCAGTTGTATCTGTTTAGAAAAAATCATTTTTTAAACAGTGATTTCGATATGTTCAAAGTGAAATAAAGTGATGATTGCGATATGTTGAAATATTTCTTTTGTCAACATAGAAAATGTTCCTTTTATTTGACTTTTTCATTTCACTAGCTAATATGATATCATTAACAAGTTAAAATATCGTTTAACAATTGTTTGATTTAAAAGTTGATCATTTTTAAATTCATTCTGTTTTTGAAAAACTAACTAAAAATTAAAAAACAAAACAAATCTGAACCAAATAATTTGTTTTTGCAATAAATTTTTGTTATATTTCAAACCTTGCTTGTCTTGAAATTAACTTGAATTTTCCAAAAAGTCATTATTTAGCAACATTTTCTATGTTTCAAAATAAAGTGCTTCAAAAATTTAACATAAACGATTGCATTTAAGATAAAATTTTAATATAAGAGTGAAAAAGCTGAAAGTAAAATTCACTTTTTAATGTATCATACTTACAAGTTCTTTTAAAGGTAAACACTTCATTTTTTTCATTTATTTTATTGAAATAAAAAGCAAATTTTTGTCGTAAGTTTGTATTTTTGCTCAATCTTTTAAAAATGGCAATGACAAGACAAAGACAAGCACAAGATGAACAATTAGTTGTGGCATTTGTGGATGAAAAAATTGTAAAATCAGTGGGAGCATCACAAGAACATTCTTCATCAACGAATCAAATTAACGCTAAAAGCTTCGATGAGTCGTCTTGCTCTCTTAAACGTTTGAAAGCCAGCTCAATACTTCGCTTACTTTTCAAAGCATGTGCCTATGGAGCATTATTTCCAATCGGGCAGATTTGTATGGTAATCATTGGAGCGGTATTTTACGATATGAAATATTGTCCCTTTAGGCCTCTTGCTCAATTATTGTTTGCTGGTGGTATCATTCTTTACGCTTGGGCTTTGCTTGAAATATTGAGAAGATATTTAAAACTAGTGTCTTCTCGAGAAGATTATTTAGAAAATAGAATTGTGAATGTAAGCTTCAAAATTTTTTCTGTTTTCGCCGCAATTTGGATCGCCATATTTTGGATGAATGTTTGGGATGTTATAAAAACAGCTTCTTTTCATGATCCTGAAAGTCCTATTTATTGTAACAAAATATTTGTTGTGATTTCATTTTTAATTGCATTAATGACATCAGTCGCTGTTATCATCTTTTTTGTGTTTGTAAAGCCCCGTAATAGCATCTACCGTATCCTGTAAATTATGTAACGCATTGCGATGACTTAATTGTAGATTTTTTTGTGAAATTTTTTTAAATTGACATTTAAACAATTTTTATCATAATTTCATAAACTCTTAATGGTATTGTAATTGATTAATTTCAATATTTATGAAAATTGAATTTTATCGCTCAACTATTCACTTTGAATAAAATGAATTTCTACTATTCAAATTCAAATTAAAATTCAAATACACAAAATAATTTCTTCTTTTTATACTGTATTTATTCGACTATAAATGATATCCTACAGTAACATAAGAATCAGTAATTTTACAATGAAAAAATTTAATTTTATTTTTCTCAAATGATGAATTAAAATTTTACAATTACTTAATTCAAAATCTTATAAAAATAGCCATGTCAAAATTTATGAAACTGCTGTGAAATTAAAAAAAATGTTTAAAATAGAAGAATCTTCTTACAATTTGAATGATCTTAAAATTATTTTTCAAGTTATTTTCGATGATTAAGCCTATAACGAGTTAAACACATTAAAGAAAAGACTGCAAATTATTTTTCAATAGCAAAAATGAAATAAAAAGTGCAACGAAGAATGTCAAGAATGTAAAAATAAATGAAATTTTAAACACTAATTTACTGCAATACGTCGGACTTTTCGGATCTTTAATGTACCAATCTCAATCAAAGCTAAAATATTTGAACACAGACGGAGAACTAAATTAATGCTAAGCAAACGTAAAACACGAGTACAGAATTTAAATATTTTTGTGCTGATTCATTTTGTCCTTTGTATCGTAATTTTACGTATCTTCTAAATATATCGACCAGTACCAGAAAGAAAAGAATAGCATCATCAATATTCATTATGGCTGCCATTGGTCTAACTGGGCAATGTGAGCGATCGTGAAAAATAATTCCAAACAACACCATACCAATCTGTTCAATCGGAATCAATGCTCCATAAGCGTTTGCTTTGAAAATTAAGTGGTGTCTAGGCCAGGATTGCTTAGAGTCAAGAGATGAAGACATCTCGTGTACTTCTCTTAAGACACATTGGTGCGCATCAAAATGATATCCTTGAGGTATTACAAATGGTCTTGGTCTTCCAAGGTTTATTCCTTCTATTGGAGAGTTTGTTCGCTCTTCTTTTCCTTGTCTTTGCCCAATTCGTCCATTTTATAAAGTTGATCAAGTGAATGTTTTCAAATTTTTAAAATAAAAATGAATTTTTATTTTATTAATCCCATTCAATTGGGTACTTTTAAAACAACAGTAAATAAAACCAATTATAAATTAAGTTTGCTTTCAGCTTCAGCATTTTATATTGACAATTATCTTTAAAATTTTTATCTTTCATGCAAAATTATGTTTGGGTTTTGAAATATTCATTTGTTAACGAAAAAGTTACATTTTGAATTTTAATTTTCTAAACATTTTTTAATTTAATTTAAATTTTGTACTTCGTTTGAAAAAAAAATTAACTTTATAGTTATGCTTGACATTTCTTCTTTAGATTTTCCAGCTATTCAACAGTTCTCCTGCGATATGTTTTTCATTTTTAGTATCTTTTGTCTTTTTTATGTCCAATGTTTGTGTCTAAGTGATAAATCAAAATTGTTTTGCATTTGAAATGATTTTTTTGATAGATACAAAAATTAAAAAAGTGCTCCGAAAAGCTTCTTTAATTTGATTTGTAGAGCGTGAATTTCCCTAGTTTTCTCACCATATAAATCAGTCTAGCTGCATAATAAGTTTGATTTATCGAAGAAATAGCAATTTAATGTTCTTTGAATTTGATATTAAGATCATTATGTTTATGAAAAGCTATCATTCAATTCAGTGTTTCGAAAAGGAAATATGGAACATTAAAAAAAGCTTTTTAACCCACATTTGTGATTTATATCACAATAAGTTCTAATTATAAATATGTGATTATGAATGTTGAATTTTTTTACGAAACACTCTGTGAAAATTGTTAATTGTTTTTATTGTTTGTTGTTTCTATTGATAAATCAAGAATTATTTAAACACATCATCATATAAAAAAACTCAAAATCTTAACATGATAAACAATGTTTAATTTTTAATACCCTTTGACGAATAATAGTGCCGAATGATGGTAGCTAAATCAGTAAAGAAACGGACCGAAAAGTAAGATTTTGCGGATTCGAGTCTCACACTGTTAGCAACCGGCATTTTTCTTTGCTTTCTTTAAAAGAATTATTTTTAAACTCTCAATGATTTACTTTGTCATTTCATTTATGGCATTTTTCTTATTTCTAAATGATTTTCATCTTTCGGTTATTTGATAGTCATTAAATGATCGCTGAATTTTTTCAAAGCATAAGAACTTTAAAAAAATATTTTTCGAACTCTACTTTCTACTAGAGGTGGAAACGGGACGGGACAGCCCTTTACCTAACTGGTTACGGGCTGATTTACATTCTCATACCGTTTCTTCCACTTCTATATTGTAATCAATTTATTGTGCGTCAAAGATTAGGCCTCAATATTTTAATCTTTTTGCTTAAAAATTAATTCTCATCATACAATTTACTGAAATAACAGTTTTTCCCATTGTTATCAAGATATGATATTCGCTGATTTCTGCTATCTAATGCATTTTAAATCATTTTTTTACTTTTACTTATCTGTATTTACATAAAATTCATGAGATCGTCACATATTTTTAATGCTTTTTTTGTAACTGTTCAAAATGAAATTAAATAAGAGATGTTGTAAAAAATTAGTAGCTCTCGTATAAAAGTAGTGCTCAAGCAATACCATTCGTTCTTTAGCCACATTACGCGCTCTCACGCCGAACCTCGCTCTCACACGAGCCTCAACGCTCCTCAGCACCGTTCATACTCTCGCCCACCAAAGTCTACGCTTCTCACACAAAGGAACTCTCCGAATGTTAAGTTCTCTGCATTTTTATTATGTCGAGTCTTGTTTTGTGAATAAAATTATTTCGTTTTATCTCTAAATCCGTTTCTTCAACAAAATCTTGTGGCGATCGAATGCCAGGCCGCGATCGCCACAAATAATACAATAAAAAAAAAATATGCTTAGTTTCGTGTAAGTTCTAAAGTGACTATTTTGAGTTCTAACTTCTTTGGTCACGATAAATTTTATGGTGTAATTGAAATATTTATTCAGTTTGGTATAGACTTTTTTTTGAGTTTCATTTATGCACGAGGCATGCTGTACATAGAGTTTGGCCTTTCATTAGCTCATAACAAGCTATAAACATAATATTTAAAATTATGCTTTTCAATATAATTAATTGAATAACTTTATTTGTTCAGACTATTTAATAAAAACTTGTCTTCTCTTCATTAAGTACCTAATAAAAATGTCAACTCAAAGTGTAAATTTTTTTGTCAAATCAAGTATCACACTTTATGACAATTTTTTTTACAACATCTCTTATTTAATTTCATTTTGAAAAGTTACTAAAAAGCATTAAAAATATGTGCTGATCTCTTGAATTTTATGCAAATACAGATAAGTAAAAGTAAAAAATGATTTAAAATGCATTAGATAGCAGAAATCAGCGAATTTCATTTCTTGATAACAATGCGAAAAACTGTTATTTCGATAAATTGTGTGATGAGAATTAATTTTTAAGCCAGAAGTGCAAAATATTGAGGCCTAATCTTTGACGCAAAATAATCTGAATACAATGAGATAAAAAAATATTTTTGTAATTTTTTCAAATGGACTTTCGGCAAGATTTTTAAAAATTAGAAACTTCTACGAA
>NCKU01004436.1:0-12312 GCA_003675995.1 Dinothrombium tinctorium | reverse complement strand
GAAAATAAATATTTGATCGATATTTTCTAGAAATGAAATCCTATCTCTTGAATCTAATCATATTTAAAATAAATTAAGCGTTGTGATTTTATGATAATAATAAATTAAAATTCAATCGATTAGACAGAAAATTTTCGCGCAATTTTTGATATTATTTAGTTTAAACATACAACTTTTGAAAATAAAATTAATTTTTCTTTCTTAAGATTAATTTCTTATCATGCTTATAAAAAATCACTTCTAAGAAATCAGATTCTATAAATAGAAGGAAAAATAATTTTTAAGCCGATAATTTTTAATTGAAAAAGCAAAATGAAAGATCGACAAAACTTTGTTGTAAGTTTTATTTTTAAACGAATCAAATTTATCTTTAAATTTTGTCGCAGCTCTTTAATTACAAGATAAAAATTACTTTGTTATCTTTTATAATCAAAAAATAAACATAGAAGCACATGAGAGAGCTTCATTTAAATTTAATTAAATTATTTCTATCGCCCATGCTTTGTTCATTATAAAATCTTCATGTGGACAAAGATAAAATGAAAACTATTGAAAAATTTAACTTTCAATTTTATAAAGTGAAATAGTTAAAATTTAAAAATTAATAGAAATGACTTTTTAATAAATTAAAATAAAAAAATTGATCTCTAAAAGCAATTTAATTTGGAATATAGACAATTTTTTCAAAATTCAACAACTTGCAACTTTAAATATTTTGTTTAAATTCAATTTGCAAAATTAGATCAATACGCAAAATTTAATTTTAAACATTTCATTTAATCAGAAACAATTAAGCTTTTTCATTCTCTTATTTTCAGGATTCTATGTAACTTAATATTTAATTAAAGTCGAATGTTTCTTTTTTAATTAAAATGGATATTGAAAATATCGTGACAAAGAATAAATTGTGTTTGACAATTAATCAGATTAACTTTGCATTCACATATTAAATAGTAAAAGTGATCATCGCTCGCTGTCACGACTTCTCATTTGACAGCATCACTTTTAATGAGAAGAGACATGTGGATTACTTGTAAAAAGAAAATTTACTCACATTTCTAAAGCACAACATTTAAGAGACGTCGGCATCAATTTGACATTAGCGAACAGATGTTTATGAGACATTTTATTTATTTGAGCAAGTAAATTTAAAAATTTAAAGTGAATTTCAAAATATGAAAGCAAGATAAAATTCTTTATTATTTTGTCAACTGAACGTAATGAATTTCATTTAATTTGCCAGCGTTTCAATTTATTTTCATTTCATAGAAACTTTAGCATTCGAGAGATTTAATATTTACGTTGAGTTCTTTTAAAAAGTCGCTGCCAATCTTTTTGTTGCTAACTGAAATATCGTAACATTCGCACAAAATTTGAAAACATTGCTATTTAAGTTCAAAAGTTTGAATTTCAACTTTAAACTTAGATAAAATTAAGGCCATTCAGCTGAAATTATTGTTTTGAGTATTAACTCATTCTCAATTTTTACTTTCTGTTCTCAAATATTTGAGTAACTTCAATATTTAAGATTAATCTGATGAATTTTTATGAGACTTTGTTTGATGTCCTGACATAAGCATGATCCGACCCTAAAAAGCTCTCTAAAAATAAAATAAGTTTCAAACAAAGTTTTGAGTCTTTTCTCTAATGTATTTAGAATTACAATCAAAACTACCTAATTCTGAACACTTCACTAATTCAGTCAGACATCAGAAAATTGAATCAGAATCTTCAGAATTTGTGCGTCAAAAACAATCACTGAAGTAAATTGAATTATCAATAACCATTACAAGCTTAAATAAGTCAGTTGCTACCTGCAACTTTTAACAAGATTGTGACTATTGAGACTTTTGTAACATAGGAGTGATCTTTTGAATCGCTTGGGTTTATTTGAGCGGTAGGGTTGGTCCCAAAATGGGTGTTTTTCTTTGATTTTGTCAAGTAGCGTATTTGAAATTAGTTAAAGTTTTAATTTACTTTTTCGTTTTAAATTGTGATTCTTAAATTATTTGTTTCCAACATTTCATTAAACTGCATTTTTGCTAAATTTTCTATTGGAATCATTACAATAAGTGAGAAACGGCTAAATTGTTGTTGTTTCAAATAATCGCGCTCAATTAGAAGAGAATTGTCTTGCTGAAGCTAGAAAAAGTTAATAAATCTTTGATTTAATTCTTTATGTATATCTATGTGCTGTTGTTTATTTTAAAGATAAAAAGCTGCAGTTTTACTAGATTCTCTCGACTCTTATTTAAAGAAAAACGCATCACTTAATATCTATTTTGGATCTCTGCTTCAGACCTTTTTAATTTATAGGACAGCTTTTCGATATTACTTATTCTACTAGAACAATAAAGAGTGATCGATTGTAAGGTGTCGATCTTGAAACAGCAAAAACTATCAAAAAAGCAGGCAGAGATTCTTTTCAGAAAAATGTAAAAGAAGGGGTCAAAAATAGCAAAAACAACGTTTTTTAAGTTATTAATAGTTAACATTTTTATTAGACTAAATTAATATTATCCAGCGCGTGAGGAAAAAATAAGCATTCAAGATTTATGCAGATTTATACAATTTGAACGAGTTTAATCTCATATTAATTGAAAAATTCTTTTAAAATCCAAAAGAAAGGTAGTGAATTTTAAAATAATTATATGGAGGAAACAACGAAGTACTCGTAAACTTTTAATTTTTTATGAAAATTTTCTACTTTAAAGGCAAATTCTAATCGTAAAATTTCAAATAAGGAATCTGAAGTAATTTTAAACGTCAATATATTAAAAATTTGCAAGAGCTCGAAATGATCGAAATACAAGTAGACCAAAACGTTTACAGGATGATCATTTACGATAAATTTTTTTCTCAAGAAACTAGTGTCCCTCTCCTCTTTGGCAATAACAGTTGAAGGAATTGTGAACAAGTTTCAATCTTCAGAGTCTATTGTGATGTATGTGTATGATTTCCGTCTGCCGACAATAGTGATGAGCGTCTCTTCAGTGACTTATTTCGAGATAAACCTGAAAGAGATCTCCGACGCAAAAGTCGCTTGTATGCTCGTCTGCTTCCAGAACCTGTCAATGATCACTATTTACTTGAATTCGAGAAGTAATGACTTCATCGAAATCTTTGCTATATTGAGAGAAATGAAAAAAGTGAAGAGCTTAGAGCTTGTGTCTGTTCAAGGAAGGCGATCCTAAATTAAACTCTGTGAGATTCTTTGAAGCATGTAACTCGTTAAGTCGGTCTGGATCTATCTCAATGAAATTATATGAAGAAGTTGCATTCTTATTCAGGCTAAAAATCATAAATGTGCATGTCAGTGCAAATTAAATTTTAAAGAACATAACACTAGAGTGAAATATGAAAAAATTATGTCGAATTATGCAGAACGAAAAGCAGAAAATTTTTATGAAATATCAACCTCATGATTTCTAATAAAGAATATATTGATTCTGAGAAAAGATGAGATGATTTTGCTATAATTTAGTTTATGAAATGAATTAAATAAAATAAGAAAAAATTTCAAACTCCTCAAAGTTTTTCTTCACATTCATCAAGTCTATTTGTTAAATCTTAAAAACAATTTTTTATTTTTAAATTTTTTTAAACGAATCAATTAGGTAATGAAAATAGAAGCTAAAAGGTTATGAAGTAGCACTAAAGTAAATTGCGTAAAACTGTTAATCGTAACCGTAATTTAAAAATGTGTAAAAGCGATTTAAGGTTTACATTATACCAATCTTAAGAGAAAAGTAAAGTAGCATTAAATTCATGAAATAGAAATAAGTATAGATAAGATCAAAAAAGCACTTTTGCATAAACTATTTTTACTCAATTGAAATTTATATTTGAATCATAAAATATGAGAGAAAAAAAAATGTGAGGCATGGATGAAATTATGATTATTTCATGTCATCTTATCACTTTCTAATTAGCAACCGAAAGAAAAACTACAAAATTATTTTCTTAAGTCATTACAAGAGTATATTCTTGAATGAAAATGTCAAATCGAATGGCTTATTTATGAGAATAGTGTTTACGAGCTAAAAAAATGTTTTATGACTAGTTGAGGCTTGTTCAATGGCAGAAACAAGAAGCTTCATTTGCAAACTAAGAATATACGAGAAAATATGCTTTTTATAACACTTTTTATAAATCGGCTTTTGTTGAATGCTTCGTTTCACATTTATGATTATTCGCATTTCTAGACATTAGCGGACATCAGTTTTTATTTTTATTTTTATCTGGCGAAAACAAAAACACTCATTTGCAAACACCCATTTGCACAATTGTAAGAATTAGAGGCAAAAGATGGTTTTTCACATTCACAAAATCGCCTTTCGTCGAATAATTTGACTCGCATTTACGGATTATTAGCATTCTCGACGTGAGCAGACATTAGCTTTTTTTTATTTTCATTTTTATTCTCTGTCATTCTTACCTTACATTATTTGGCAGATTTAAGCTAACTGACACTTGCTTATTGTGAAAGTGACACGCAATAAAAACTTTTTCATCTTTACTACTTATAAATAAATGTTTGATCGATTTTTTTTTAGAAATGAAAGCTTATGGCTTGAATCAAATCTCATCTTAAATAAGTTAGCGATTTAATTATAGTTCATCAGATATTTAGAATTTTAAAATTACGCGTTAACAAAATTTGATGTACTTCGAGTCGAGTAGAACGAAAAATTTTAGTTAAACTCTTAAAAACTTATCAATACAAATCATTAGTAAGAAAATTAATAATCCAATTCTTATTGTTAGTATTCATATTTGCCTTTTTCATAAACTCAAAAAACTCAAAAAATAATTTTTTTCTAAATGTAAATTTTCTTGTTAAGAATTAACAATTTTTGTCATATAAATGAGAAATGGTTTTTATTTTTACGAATGTGTTTAACTCGATGTAAACATATTGCGATTCAGAAAAAAATTTATTGCATGCACATTAGCTTCTACAACTTTAGTATAAGCAACACTCATAGTCATATGTCATTAAATCTTCGTTCGCCCTTTTCAACAAAAGCAAAACATGACCATTTCTGCCTATTGCAAATGACCAAATCGATAGCAAAATGTGCGAAGAAAGAAGTTTTGTGTTCATTGAAAATTTGAGTCTTACATCAAATCCTAGTAGCAACTCATCAACATCAAAGAAACTCGTTAAATTTAAAAGGTTTTTAATTAAATTCTTTTTTTAACTACGTGAATTTCAATAAAAATTTTACAATGTCATCATTAATTTCATAATACATCGTTAATCGTACTATCATATTTTCTATTGAATTAAAGTAAATTCAAATACAAATTTTAGGTATGTCGAAAAACTTAAATTTTGCGTGAAGTTACAATTTTTGAAAATGATTTCTTTCAAATTAAAAAATAAAAATTGTGAAATACGCACTATTTTCTATAAAATTACTTAAATTGTGAAATAAAATAGCAAAATTATTTAATAAAAATAGTGACGATTGAAAATGATAAATCTTTTTATAGCTTGTAAATAAAATTTTGTTTCACCGTTAAAAATGCAATTCTCTTCACCATATGGAGGCAATTAAGTAGAATGAATTGTTAAAGTTACACCTACGTAACTTCATTTAGTTTTAAATCTAACTCATTCAATCTATTTAAACACAAAACTCAAATGCAACGAGTTTTAAAGTTTAATGAATCGCGTTAAAAGCAATTGTTTTGTTTGCTTATCTTAAAATTAAGCGAAAAAATAAATGCAAAGTGTTGTGTTATTGTGCATCATTTCACTTGTTTAACTTTAAATTTCATTCTCAGGCTATTTAAAGAGAATTTTTTGTTCATTCATAATTTTACTTGTTTGTATGCTTGAAAGGTTGCAATAAGACAAATCAACTTAAATAATTAATTAAATCTGCGAGTTTTTTAGTTAAACCCAATAACAAATGCAGCAGGGGTTAACCATATTATACAGTAGTTTAATCATACCGTTAATTAAGGATGAAAATGAATGAATTTAAATTAAATAATTAAATTGTGTTCACGCGATAAAAATTAATCATGTTGACATTGCATTAAAAGTTTTTCGAGAAATCAAATTAAAAGCAACTCTAGCAAATAAGAGAAGACAGAGACGTCAAATTTTTATGAATTAAAAAACTTAATCTTTTTCTTTCATTACGCAAATAATTTTCAAAATTTACTTATTCGTCTATGTGAAATTAAACTTCACAAAATTTTCATAATACGCCTAAAAGTAATCGTTAACAAAGCTTGTTTAATAACCATGATTAACAATGATTTTAATTTTTTAAAATTTTAATAAATAAAAAATTAATAAATTTAAATTTAAATAATAATAAATAAATTTTTAAAATATAGAATAATTCATGAATAATATTATTGCTCATTAAAATATTTGTAGTTTGCCGACACTTCTTTCAACAAATCGAGTGATAAATTTTATGCGTTGAGGTAAATTGTCCAGATCAACGATGGCCATAAATGCGTCTCGAAAACGATCTCTTTTCGCTATGAGGGTTTTTGAAACGATTTGAAAGGAATAGAGTACAAACTTTTTACATCTTCTTTAGTAATTTAAAGTTCATTGAACGCGTCGCGAAATTTTTTAAAAAGTTTTTGTAAGTTTAACATATAAAAAATGAAAAAATGACAAAAAGTGATGATGAAAAAAATCGCATTAAACTGCTTCATATTTTTACATCGTTTTCGATAGATGTGAGACACGTGAAGCAGAGACGAAAAGAGGATGAAAATTAAAGTGAAATGGTTGATTATATCCGACCGAAAAAAATATTCTAATCGCTATGTTTATAACTTCAAAGCGTAAGATCGACTGAAAAATTTTTTGCAAAACTTTTTCTCAACAACTTTTTTGATGATAAGTTTTTCTCTGACATTCCTTTGGCTTTAGAATAGCTAAAGCTTAAGAAATCTTTGATCATTTTAATTATTCGAAATTAAAGTTTTCAGTTTTATAAAATGCACCATTAAGAATATCTACTGAGAAAATTAAATCACATCAGACGAAGAGCATTAGAATAACGTCACGAAAACTACTTGATTAATTTGACGCTGATAGAAAAACCAAATATAATTTAAATATTTTGACAAAAAACTTAGTTTTAAAAAAGCAAAATCAGCAATTCCTTTAGGAATCACTTTAAAAAGTTTAACACTAAAAACGATTTCTCATATTTTATATTTTTTATTTGACAAACAAAAGAATATAAAACTTAAATCGATTAGCTTTTTTGTAAAATGATAAATGATCACAAAAAATTTGTATGGTTCAAGCTTTTTCAGTTCTTTTACGCCGTTTATTGTTTCTTGTGTTATTTGTTTTCGAAGAATTCTGATAAAAAGCGAACAAATTTTTTGTTAAAAAGATCGATGATGCATTTGAGTTGAGCTAAGAAATTTCATAAAACTTGAATTTTTTGCACAAAATACAAAATTAAAAAAAAAATTATTCTTAATTTGAAAATTTTCTTGTCAAGCGTAATTTTTTGACTTTTAAGCGCGTATATTTCCATCAAAGTGAATTTCAAATCAATCTTCACTTTTCAAAAATATGTTTAGAATTAAAGTCAACTTTTTAAGATCGAAAAAGTCAAATTTTTAGATCATATTGTTGATTAAAAATTTTTCAATGTTCGACAAAAAATGTTTAATTCATATTCATGCAAGTTTCAATCGTTTTTGGTTTTGCCAAACTATTTCAAGTTGTTTATAGTTATTAAAACCACGAGATGCAATCACAGTTGAATATATTTGCTTTGAATAAGGAAGCTTAGAAGTGAATACATGACTAGAGTGTAAAGGTTTAATTTTTACGATTCTGGCAAGCATTCCAATGTAAATATCAACGAGGCGAAAGTGTTTCACATACAAACTCGCATAATAAATGTCAATTAAAGCAGATTTAGAAAGAATGATTGTGCCTGAATCCACGTAAGGAGGGTAATGCGAATATCGATATTCTTGTAGCGAGACTCTCCGTTTGCTGAGCTTATTTCTAATCGGTTTCGCATCTAGATGAACGTAACCAGCGTATAATCTTCCATCATAATTCGATGGCAAAGGTTTTAGCAGTTTTGAAGAGCCCCAAACAAAATTTGGCTGCTTTTCAAAAGTGAATGGGTCAAGTACAAAATTTAATAAATTTTTCATTGAAACGTAAAAATTGTCGTCCACAAAAAGAATGAATTCAGCATTCGGACAATTTTTCATAGCCCATTTCTGAGCGATCATCATTTTCATTGTATCATAATGATGCGTATCGATAAAATTAATTTGAATGATGTCATTGTTGATCATTGACTCGCCTTCAATCACATCTTCGCAAGTTACTTCACCTCCAAATAAATCTTTAAATTGGACACCTTCGCATGAGTCCAAAACAAATACACGTTTGATGCGAACATCTAGAAATTGATGCTCCACGTGTTTCTGATTGCGTCCCTTGCTTCAATGCATTTAACCGCACTTTTAATCATGATTAAGAGGCGCACAGTTTCAAAACTGTCTTCTTGTTTACTTTTACATTTGTCTTTATTCTCAATGATAAAACCATATTCATATGAATTAACTACACCATCGGAGTACTCGTCACGAGTGCCTCTTTTGTGCTCTTCGATTAAATTCAAAATATTGCGATTGAAAGAAGCGTCAAAATTTGTTTCGAAATCAATAGCGAAGAAATAATCGAATGAACCTAAAAGATAGAAAATGATGTCGACAAGCAATAGAAAGATAAAAACGATTTTCAGCGTTTTTCGCCTTATCCTGACATTGTAACGTGGCGAAAACACATTTTTAAATAATTTAAAAAACATTGCAAATATTTTTCATTAAAACATTTGATATTAAGTTAAAAGTAGAATAAGATATTTGAACAAACTGAAGATTTAACTTCATAAGAGATTCAATTTTTAAAAATGATTAAAAATTAAATTTAATTTCGAATGACTTTAACGTAAAATGTATTTTTCAAATGGAGAATTTTAAACCAGCTGCGATGAAATTCAATATTCATGTTTCATGATTAGAATGTGAAAAATTAAACTCATTTAACTAAAGACAGCATTAGCCAAAGAAAAGCGCATACAATAATAATGTTTGCAGCTTTTGCAAAATTTTTCGCGATAATTTACAATTTAAAAGTAGTAAAAGAATAAAACTTAATGGCGAAAGTTGTAGACTTTTAAGAAAATTTCGCTCTTTAATTCAATTTTATATACCGTTTCAATCTATCAGCTTGTTCGACTAATCTCAGCTTATCTTTTTGAGTGAATTCTGATAATTAATCACGGAATACATCAATTCTCGTCGTATTGTGGTCAAAAAGGGTGAATAAATGGTCTTTAATATCTGAATACGTTAATATGCATTCGCTATTTCGAGTGATTTTCAGCGGTCGATGCTTCTTTCACGATTAATCTTCATTTTCGCATGCTTTCAGCTGTTCTGTCATTCTGAGGCATAAGCTTGGATTGAAAGCATGAAAAGCAATTGCTTCTTGTATGCAGCATTGAACAGTTGTTCGGATGTATGAAAACTGTGTTCATAGAATAGAAGAAGCGAAGATTATGTCAAAGCATTGCGAAGAACTTAAAAAATTTTGTTAACTAGTTAAATCGTTAAGAATTTTTTGAATAAAATTAAGCTTAATAAAAGATGGCGCAATATTGTGTGTATAATAATTTGAAGAAATTTTAATTGATTCTTAATGAAATAAATATGATTTAGTTTGAAATATTCTTATTTATAAGAAAGACGATTAATTTGCTAGCAATTTTCAACTTTTTAGAAAAAAAATTATAATATTTTCAAGAAAGAAAAGCGCTTTAAAAGTTCTGAGCTTTCAATTAATTTCATTTCATTTTTGATTCATTTACATTGATGGATTGACTAAATTTGTAATGATAAATCGAGACAATAATATGTATTGTGAAAATTTACTATCTTATCTCTGTAAATAATAACAGAATATAATTATATTGACTCTAAAAGAAACATAATTAAAAAATTATTGCGGTTAAAAAGCAAGAAAAAGAAATTCAAAAAGCGCATTAAACAAATCATTTAGAAATACTTCCACAAAGTTTAACAATTATTAATGGTTTCTCATTTCTTATATTATTTTTTTGACAAGAAGCAGCTCGACTAGAATTGATTGTTTTTTCTTACAATGATAAATGATTACAAAAAAATCATCTCGATTAGCTTTTTCAGCTGTTTTAGGTCGTTTATTGTTTTCATTGTGCTATTTGTTTTCAAAGTTTTCTGACAAAAGTAAACATATTATGAAAAAATAAAAGTTTATGAATTATTTCAGAAAAACAAATAAATTCTATGAAAAAAATACAAAAATTTTAACAATTTTAATAGATAATCATTTTCTCCTCCCACTTATTGTTTTAATGTTAAGCTTCAATCGAATTATCAATTTATTTCTTTTGCTATTTATCATCTCTGTAATTTGATTCTGCTGCTATTTCAGTTAAGACTTCCAATAGATTCACCTGTTGCTGAGAATCATTTGTAAATGTAGATGATTTGAAGCGTACTTGTTGATCAAGTGTCTTAGAAATCAGAAGTATTGAGCTTCGTCAAGATCGGCCAAAAAACAGCTTTCAAATTTCTACTTAGCAGCTTGTGTAGTCGCAATTGCATAATCGTAAACCAAGTTGAAAATTTTCTTTCTCGTGATGCAGGAGCTTTCAAACCACTTACTCAAGCGGTAAGCAAGGCTTTATCGTTTTTATTGGCTCTGAACATTTCGATTTTTCAAGCAGGTCACGATCAAATTGATTCTCACTGACCGAAGCAGAAAATAAAATAAAAAAATACGAAAATAATGCTCAAAAGCTTCGTTCTCGGCTTATCTATGCAAGCAAAATGAATTGATTTTGATCTTGATGCTTCTTCTTTCTAAGGATGAAGTTATTTTTAAGATAAGAGATAGGATCAATTTCCAATATTTTGAAGATTGAATATTTGTGCTTCGTGCTTTAAACATGTTTAATTCTAGAAAAGTGAATTGCAAATTGTCAATGAAATAAGCATTGATCGTTTCACAGAGTGGACAGAAAGTTTCGATTGAGGCGGACTTATGCGCGAAATGACAAACAATAGCAAATGTTATTTCACGTTTTTAAGCTCACCCTTATCAAAACTTTCTGTCAACTCTGCATATTTAAACTTCAAAAATTGTATTGAGGAATACTAAACGCACTCTTAAAAGTTAAAATTGCGAAAAACTTAGCGAATAATGTTCAAATTATTTGCATGTTTACATATGATTAGACCTTTTTAAGACCAGAATTGGCATCCTTCTTTCATTCTCATTTAGATACCTGATTTCTCATTAAAATCACATCTTATTTTAATTATATTCCTGACTTTTTCTACATTTAAAATTCAAATTACAAATTGAAAAATTTTAATTAACAAATATTAAATTAAAACTTTGTGTTTATAAAAGTGATAAACTCTTGGAAATATTCGCATCATTTTCTTATGTTGTTTTCTTTTTGAAATTATAAAAAATATTCATCCGCTAGCTGTTAAATCTTTGATTATTCGATTTGATTGTATTTAATTGTTTGTTTTTTAAAAACTTGTATAAATAAGAAATGAAAGTGTTGTAGTATCAAACATTGTGGAGCCGATGATGATTGCAAACTCGATGTCCATAAACTTGTCTTGATGGTGATCTGTTTCGGCTCTGTTGCTTTGACTCAAAACATTTTAGGAAAAATTTAGTTGAAATTTTGTATCTTACCTTACAATTTATGGTTCATCGAACGAGTCGTGTTATGTTTTCAAAATTTTTTATCCCTTCTTCAATATACAAAAAATGAACGAAAAACTTTCACAAGAAAAGTGATGATGAAAAAGTTCCATTTTAATCATTTGGATTGTATATAAATGTAGAGTAATGTGCACAGTTTTCAATAAATTGGAGACATAAAACAGAAAAAGAGAAAGAGAAGAGAGCAGATAGTAGAGAAAGATATGAGATAGGAGTAGAAAAGATAAAGATTTAAGACCAAGAAGAGGCAATCACATAAAATCTGGCACAAGCATCACCATCAAGCATCATCTGTGATTTCAATTTTATCAGTGAGCGAGAAAAGAGTAGATAGTAAACTAAACGATCGGTCGAGTTGAATTTCCGCGTTGTGAGTCGTATGAAATGAGGACAGTAAATGAAGTGAGCGAAAAAATGCGTTTCGATAATACGTAAGCAAGCGTTGATATCTACTTACAATATTTTTCTAAAAAATAGATTAAATAATTTCAACAATT
>NCKU01004435.1:0-12315 GCA_003675995.1 Dinothrombium tinctorium | reverse complement strand
TAAAGTTAAAGTTAAAATGAATTGAACATTGGTCATTGTAAAAGATGTGAATATACAAAATTTAATCATCAATCATTTTATTTAATCAGTTTTAAGGCATTGCTGCCCCTATATTTTGAATAATAAATAACAGAAAACTAAAAAATAAATAAGTATAACTCATATTTAGTAGAGAAAGCTAGGAACAACGATAAAAAATTTTCACAAAATTTTGCCTATGGAAAACTCAATATGATTTTTCCATTTTTATTTTCATTGTTTCTTTTTGATAGTTTTTTGTTCCATCTTGGTTCTCAACTATAATATAAATGGCTGTATGATACACATTTGTCAAAAGTTTCAATCATTTTTAAAGATGAGAAGAAGCTCAAAAGTAATCGAGAATGCATGTATATCTCCCATAGACTTAATGTTAATTTTTGTGAAACAATTAAATATCATGCGAGAAGAGGGGCTCTGGTAGAAAAAATGTAATACACGAATCAACTTTTTTTTAATAAAGATTGTTATATGTGAAAATAAGCGAAATCTGTTATCTCCAAAATACATCGAACAAGTCCTTTGAAGAATTTTAAGATAAATAAATATGAGCACACAAACAAAGGCGCTTTACGTTTATCTGGGCTAAGAAACCTTCTCCTGCAAGTATTTTATCCGAAATTATTAACTTAAAGGTAGTTACGGGTCAAACGGGTTATTAAGGGCTGTACGGGTTTTACGGGTCGTACGGTTTTATGGGAAAAACGGGTTAAGGTGTTGATCCCAAACCCGCCCGTTTCCCGTACGGGACGAGCGAGTTTGGGACGGAGCGATTTTTCCCGTGTCCCGTTTACACCTCTACCGTAAATGTGGTGATCAATGAAAATACGAACAGAAATACCTTTTTTGTGTTTTTAAAAATTTATGTGTGTGATTATTTTAAAAAACATATACAATTCATGAGAAGAGAATGAAAAGAATTCAGAGAATCCAATTATTTTCATTTCTTGCGAGCCTCGGAAACTATCTTAAAATGAATTCTCTGGAATAGAGTTACGTCGCTGTTTCGAGCACTTGGAGGCAAGCAAAATGCAAGAGTTTGGTTTTCAACCAATAGACCAGCTAAAATACATAATAAATTTTTTAATGTACTCATTTATTCGCTTATAGTCATAAATAAAATAAGTTTTAGAAATATCGAAATTTTTTAATTCAATCTTATTTTAGCAACTTTAAAATGTATTCGGGCTTTGCTTTCGAATAGTTTTCCGAAACTGAAAAGCGGTGTTTTTGATGGTGATTTTGTTTCTTTAAAAGTTCGCTCTATGTCCTCATTAGTCTCATTGTTTGCTAAGATTTTGCATCTCGATAACAATTCTTTTGCATCTTTTTTTCTCTTTAGAAGATAGAAAGTCGCGATAATTCAAGTCTGTCGTTTCTAAACTTGCTCTTAATTTTTTCTTTTTAAAAACGCTACAAACTTCAACTTCATCTGTGCTGTTCGCTGATATTTGTTGCTCAAAATGTAAAGCTGAATTGTATTTGCCATTATTCGCAACTGAATTTTAAAACGTTGTGTTTACTTTTCAGCTGCTTTTTCACAATGGCGAAACAAGAAATGAGATAAGCTAAACTGCAAAAGCACACTAAATATAAAAGTGTTATTATCACAAGTCTTATGATAAATTCTCTAAAATTTTCTGTTTCTTTGTTGAATGTAGATTCTATAAAATGCTTTTCTGTACTTTTTGCCATTTTAAAAACATTTTTAAAATTTTTTGTTTTTGGTATTGATTGCATTGTTACGAACAGCACGAGAGAGTGAAAGAAATTCGCGACAATGTCGAACAAATAAGAACAAGTAAACTAACATTTTCGAAACAAACAAAATGCTCACAAGTCAAGGAGAATTGTATTTATTTTCAGATTCAATAGATTCAAAATTAAATTTAACTTTTTCAAACGCGACGAATATAACAACTACTAATGGAAATATTTTATTGATTGGGTTGATAAATTTTACTTTGGGCGCGATTTTCTTTGTCATATTTATTGCATTATTTTCGGAAATGCAAAGAAGGCAAAAATTGTTAGAATCTGAGAAGCAAAATGCAAAGAAAAATCTTAAACAGCAAGCATCTCCTAATGAGGCGCAAGCGATAACAGAAGCAGCGAAGGTATCACAATCAGATGTTACTCGATTACCAAAAGCGTCGGGAAAAATTCTCGCCAGTGCTATGGAAACAATTCGGTTGCTGGATAATTTAAAAGTTTTCATTTCGCGTTCAGATGCAGGATACGATTCTAAAGAAGAAATCGAATCGACTAAAAAGTCAATTGGTTTACAAGAAGAAATGCGAAGAAAGCTATCGCAAGTACATCGCGGAGAAATTGCGAAACAAGAAGCGGGCGTTAGAATCTCTTCAAAGCCACTTATAACTTCAGAATATTTAAATGTCATTTCTAGAGAAAAATCCGAATTAAAAGTTAAATCTCAATCGTCAAAGCCACCGATATTTGAAAGTTCACAAACTGCGAAAGCTGAATCCGCTGATAGATTAACGAAAATTCAGAAAATAGTTAGCTTAGAATAAAAAGTTTTTTATCTTGAACAATTTAACATCTTTATTCATAATTTTTATTGTTTATTTATTATTAATAAAAGTAAAGTAATTTAGATTATTTTCAACTTTTCAAATACGTCACAAACTTATTCTCATTTATTTAAGATTAATTTTATTGCACTTTTCAAGATGAGGGGGCTTAAAAATTAATTTACAAAATAAAGCGCATTTAATACTAAACAAATTCACAGCATTAAATTAATTACATTTCAAGAATTAATCATTTTGGAGAAGCAAACATTAATTAATCGCCATTCTATGGGATCATCATTAGACTCAATAGAAAATTAATTTGAGGATGATGAAAGTTTTTTAAATATTTTATAATAAAAAATTAAGCGTGAATTTGTTTTCTGAGAAATATGAATAGACGCGCAAGAAATGCTCCATTTAAGAAGTTTGTTTCAAAGTTTTCCTGAATGGTTTATCAATTCATAAGCTTTTCATAATTGATAACTTCAATATTATATTACGCAATGTGACCAAAGTTGAATATGGCGTTTTCGCATTTATTTTTATTTTTATTTTTATTACAACTTTATAATAAAATCAGTTTTTTATTTTAATTTTTTAACTTCTATAACATCTTTCTTCAGCAAAATTTCACAAATAATTTCAGCAAATAAAATTTATAGCAAAAAATTTTTCTCGCTTAGGGCTAATAACGAAACCGAGTTTTCAGTTTTTTATTTCTTTGCACGAAAAAGTTTTAAGTTGAACATTTATATGAATCTAAATGAATATTTTCAATTAAAATATGAATTTTTAAAATTTGTTTTTACTATTAGAAGCTCTATAAATTAGTATGAAGTAAAAATTCCTTTCATAAAAATAAATTTCATGGTTATTTGTAAACTCTGCTTCTTTATGTTTTATGTCTTTGAAAGTTTAAAATAATTCGAAGCTATACAAATTTGTCTTCGACTGAGAATTTTGAAAAATTTTGAAAAACTTATTTTGATGAGATTCTAAAAGATAATTTCCCAAAATCAGACAACTATCAGATGAATATCGTTGTCTAATTCTTATTTCAGCTAAAGCTTGAATAAACGTTTTGTAAATGTTTTAGCTTTTAATTAACATTAGTGGCGTACGCAACATATTTACCTTTATTACATTTCAATTTTTTAAAGATTATTTTCATGAAAATTCAAAAACATTATCCTGTATAAGCTTCTCAATTTTTTAATTTTAAATATAAAAACAACTGTAAAAGTTTTTTATGAAAAAAAGGTTCAATAACCTTTTAAAATGACGATTTAAGAATTCTTCTATGGAAATTTCAATTTAAAAAAGAGAGTTTACATTAATGACATTTATTACAAAAACGAATATATAATTTTGAAATTTTTAAATAGCATGAAAGTCGAGATTTGATTTTAAAAAAATATTATAATGTGATTCATGTAGGATTACTATTCCATAATAACCATTTAGATGAACAAAAAATTTTTTGAAGTAAAAGTTCCATTTTCATTTACATAAATTTATTTCTTTTTATATATGAACCAAAGTATTTTTTTCTACGCTGTACTTAAAGGATGAAAAATATTAAAATGTATTTTGAAAGTAAAGTAAGTGTAATATTATTAAACTTAAAATGCATTAAAAGCATTATAAGCGTGCATTAGCATACGAATAGTAAAACCACTTGCATGTAATCAAAAATTTCGCATAAAAGATTTAAAAGTAAAATTGACACAAAAGTTTGATTCTTTATAAGGACGACAGAATATAAGGAAAGGATGAAAGAATCGACTATCGCCAATGTGTGCATAAAAACACGGTGTTCAGCTCACATTTGAGTGTTTGCCAAACACTCTCGTGTTCGCAAATTAACTCATCTCTTCGCCCTCAATGAGTTCGGCGCAACCAAATGCCTCGCTTTATTATGTACCATGTCGCAAAAAGTTGGTGTGCAAACTCAATTTTTGTGATGCTTAAACCCGATTCGTCATAAAATGTTTCATATAAAGTTGATATGAAAGAAATTAATTTTAAAACTTATTACTAAAATTAAGACAAGCGTAAGATATTCAAAGCTACGTATTTTTATTCTTTGATTTGTTTTACATGACTTCTTGCGATTTAAGAACAGACAAGAGAGAGTTGAATTTGCAAAAATTTCTAAAATATGCGGCACATAAAAAGTTTGATTTTTACACGCTTTAAACAGATAGTTTGATATCAGAGAAGAGAGATTAAAATTTTATAAAAAATAAAATTTCTGTTTTTTCATACAAAACAATTTAATTAGTTTATTAAGAGAAAATTGAACAACTCTTTGAATAAAATCATTCAATTTACTGCATTTAATCACATTTTGGCAAACATATCATGTTGGATGAAAATGTTATCGTGTTAAGCAATAAAAATTGATGCAGATTTTGGAATAGTAATTTCATTGTTTCCGAAAGTGTATCTTAAGTTCATACAAAATAATAATCTGATCTTATGAGTTACAAAAATGCTTTTTTTTAAATGAGTTTAAATAAATCGCTTTGCTCTCAATTTTCATAAAGGAAATCCATGTGCATTGAGCATTGTAAAATCCATGTGCAAAAGCCTATAAGATGTATTCTTAAACAAGAAGAGAAGCAGCCCGCTTTACGATTATTTTATGGGAAATAAATTTTGATTCAATGGCAATGTCCTCAAACATATGACAGCGAAATTTAAAACCACTGTTACGAGCTCACGTAAGAAAATTTTCTCACTTATTTCAAAGAAACTATATCCGAGCTTTAACATTGTTGATGCAAACAATCACAATGAAATTTCTTTTCATTGCTCTCCTCTTTTGCTCTTTTCTCCTCCTTCCTTAGTTTATCCAACCTTTTTCACAAATAGCCTCTTTAAATCCGTTATCGTTCGAGCAAAACTAAAACGCCGATTTCTATAATGGACACAAATAGCAATTCACAAATTGAATCGAATATTCCTGATTACTGTCAAGTGATAAAGATACAGGGTAATGTTCACTCGATTGAGTTTTTATGCGATCAATTAATCTTTGTCAACAAGGCTCTGACGGGCAGCAGAAGCAATTACTATTACCGCGAAAGTTGGATCTTGAACGACCGAAACGAGCGCGAACTCAATTTTCTACTTTTCAATTAAGCGTTTTGGAAGATGCTTTCACACGATCGCACTATTTGAGCGCGAAAGAGAAGAAAGAGTTATCTAAAGAGCTCAAATTAACGGAGACACAAGTAAGTGTAACTCTCTCGCTTTTAGAGATAATTTTGTGTTAAATTTTCGCAAAAATTTATCGAAAGTTAACAATTGAATGAATTTTATTTCGAAAGGGCCTTTCCATCGATTTCAATAAATTCATTCAATTGTTAATTTTAGTCAAAATACAAACTCGCTGTGTATATAGAAACTTGTTTTCGAAACTTTTCAAAAAAAAATCTTTTTGTAAAGTCAGCCAAAGTATTGTATCATAGACAAAAAAGTTTAGAAACGAAAAGCGTACTTCATTGCAAAATGTTAAATTTTTTCTTTCAAGCTCAGCACTACTGTGAAGAGAAAAAGTTTACTAAGCAGTGTAATATGGTTTATGTCAACGAAACTTTCATAAAACTCCTTTGAAACTCTTCACATTAGCACAGTTTAAAATCGCAAAATGATTATTAAGTGTTTTGATTTAATAATTTTTTAAATAATGTTAGATAAAAAATTTTATAATAAAATGTTTCATTCTTATAAGGAAATCGCTTTTTTTGTGCCCTCTCCTGATTTCGATAAAACTTGGAATGCAGATAGAACTTCATAATAACCTCGATCATAGGTACAAATTTTTCACTTGAAGCAAATTATTTACATGCAAACTTAACATTAAATCTATGGAGAAAAATTTTGTTTTTTTTTCAAATGCGGGTCTAAATCTCGAACGAGTTTAATTTGGTTTGTTTTATTTAAAAGTGATTCAACTGCTATCTTATGAACGATGTTTTATAATTCTCTATCAAAGCACTGAAAAGTTGCTTTTAAGAAGTTTTTACTTTAATAATAATAGAAATAAAAATAATAATATCTATCATTAACATTTAAAACAAACCGAGTGAAAATCGCTTGAAATTTAGGCTCGTAATAGAAAAAACAAAATTTTTCACCATAAACTTAATGTTAAAGTTTGCACGCGAATAAGTTGTTTCACGCACAAAATTCGCATCTATGATGCTAGTAATTTTTAATAAACACGTGAACTTATATCTCCATACCAAGTTTCATTGAAATCGGAAGCGGGCACAGAAAGTAGTTTCTTATTAATCAATTTATTTGCATTTCTTATTGAAAAATTGTCTCTAATTAATGCAGAACAAAACATTTGAATAGATTTATTAATGAGGACTGAATCCAACAACGCGTTTTATGTTGTTTGAAGAACTCTATAAATCTACTCATTTAATTGTTTTGTAGATTCGCTAGTGAGTATTAAGATTCGTATGTAGAAATACTTGAAGTTGCGTAAATTAGTTTCTCAAACTTATTTTCGTCATTTAATTATTTTTAAAAATAAAAATTGTCAAATAGGATTTTTTAATCAAAAACAAATCAAAGTTTTTTTTTCTTTTCGATCGAAGCTTAAATTTAATTAAAGGCAAGATTAAAAATTAAATCCGCTTTATCACGAATAGCAAATGTAAAAGGTAATCTAATATCAGACGAGAATGACATTAACTCTACATATTTGTGTGAAAAGAGAGTCGATAATTAACTTTCTCCGAGAAGAAATGTTTCGTGACATTCAAAGTGACAAGGCGAAACATAATGCAGAAGCAAAAACAAACTTTTTTTTGTTAATCAAATTTTTCGGATCGAAACGCTGATAAAAATCGAAGATAAGATTTGGAATTTAGCTTAATTGTCATCAGATACGAAAAAGGAAATTTGTGCGTAATTTCTTCACTGATTACTTTTTTTTGATTCTATGTTCACTTTTTGCGATTGTGTCTTAGATTAAAGTTTGGTTTCAAAACAGAAGAACAAAACATAAACGCGATCAAATGAAGCAGAAGGAATTGGTGGACTCAAGGGCGGAGATAGTAGCCACAAGCAGTGTCCTTCGCATACTCGAAGAGCAGCAAAGAAATAATTTGATACCGCGACTCGAAGCGAGGCTGGGCGATTACGCAACGCCAATCTGTTGTCATGTTCACTTTCAAAATTCGTTAGTTCATTCCAATTTTTGACCCCTTTAAACGAGTAATTGATGAAAAAAAAGTCTAAAATTAGTTTACCAACTTCTTTGTAGCAATTAATGTAACAAGGACATTAAGTATTGAATTATATGCATCTGCATACGCGGCAAGCAGATAGCGAGGCACTTCAAACGATTCTTTTTAAATTTTTTTAATTATTAATGACTATACTACGAGCACTGTGTTACGTCTTGTTTATGACTTTAGAGTGTACACTTACATAGTAAATTTTATTACTTCATTTTATCAAAGTAAACGCAACAAATGAATTCAAAAAGAAAATTTTACAGCTGCCTTTACTTCTTATTGCTATCTTTTTGCATTTAAAATTTGATGTCTTCATTAAAATAGAATGGAAGCGAAATTTTTTTCATCGTTTTAAACATTTAAAATTTAGATTTTACATAGTCAACGCTTGTCGCATTAAAAAAAAGAAAAGAAAGATGACATAAATTGGCAATGCTTCTGCTCGTCTTAATTGTGAAAACATGTGTTAGTTTAAAATTAAAAAAACTATAAACTAAAGTTTTCATATAAAATGCGTACAAAAACACGATTTCAGATTAAGTTTAAGGTGTGAGCTTCGAAATGTACACTAAAGCCAAAATCGAGAGTATCATAATGAAAGAAGAATGTTTTATCTTAAAGCCTGTATTGCATCCGTCTCTCGAATACTTGCGACAAGATTGATTTAATTCATGCCGTTTTGTGCCCATCAATAGTTCTATGGTTGTTGGCGTCGTCTCTCGACACGCTTTGATCGCCGCTTGGCTTATGCAGTCGTGATAAAAGAACAATGCGCTGAAATAGAAAAGAATGTGTCTATGAAAATCATTTTTCACAAATTCGATTTAAAAAGCGCTATCAGCAAAAATTGTTTAAATGATTTAATTTAAATCAGATAATCAGTGAGCGAGCTTTTTGATTAAGTCAATTTACCAGCAAATTCGTCGTTGTAAATCAGGTCCTGTTCTCGCATTATGAATTTCTTGTCGACGTTGTAAAAGAGATTCTTCGCAGGTTCGAGCTAAGATGCGAGCGTTTTCAAAACAATTGCCAGTTCCAAAAAGTTCGTTTGCCCCGAAATGTCGTTCTGCTCACACACACACGAAAAGCAAGAAAAGATCAAACTTGAAAAATCATATGCGAAAAGCATTTTGTAAAAAAATATTTTAAAACACTTCTAACCTGGGAAGACTCCTCCTGGTTGCAATCCTGTTCCAGGATAAACACCTTGCGATCCAACGCTTGGATATCCACTGATTGGATACGTTGGATCGCCAGGATTTGTAATGGGATAGTTGCCACTGGGGTAATTGCCGCTGATGGGGTAATTACCGCTTGGAAGCCTATCATCAGGATATCTGTTTCCTGGATATCTTTCACCAGGAAGTCTATCGATGGGATATCTGTCGCTAGGATAGCGGTCACTTGGATATCTATCATTCGGATAGTTTCCGCTCGGAAAGCTGTCCCCAGGATATCTCCCGCCCTGATAATTTCCTCCAGGATTGTAGCCATAGCCATATCCTCCTCCATAGTTGCTCGCTCGTCTCTCAGGTGAGCGACTGCCGAACGATCTATACGTTTGATCATTCGGATCCGAACATTGGAATGCTATGTTTTGCACTTTGTCCATAAAATACGAGGGAGTCAACTCGAGATCCTGTTGTTCGCAATTCTCTCGAACGTAATTGTAAATGCACGCTTTGAACGAGATGAAATCGCTAGTGAATGCGAAAAGTTCAATAAAATTATCGAGATTTTCTTCAAAATTTACTCAAACAAACCGACAAACTTGTGTTGTAGCCGAGCCCGTCAAAAGATTCAACTGCGATTCGCAATTGCGAAATTTTTGCCGATCGCCACGAAAGCAAGAACTCGCTCGCCAACCTATTCGCGATTATAGAGCGCATTTTGAATACACATTTCATGATTCGCATTATGAATTTGCTTTGTGTTTAAAAATCAAGTTTTATGTTTATGTGTTTAACGTCTCGTGGTGTAATTAAATTCAAAGCAGATGTAAACTGATCCGAAAGCGTGGTAGAAGCCAAAATAAATACTTTTATGGCTTGCAATCGAAACGTGAAAGCAAAGAGTGTGAAATTGAAAGCAAGCAAATCATATTTTCTAAACTTCATTTCGTAATTACCTGCATTTTGATCACATTTATAATCCAACTTTCGCTTCGTTTGCGTAATGATGTCGACTGGATTCATGCCTAAATGAGTCTCTCTTCCCTGACACGCAGTAGTATGGGCTAGAAGGCATCCCAAATCGTGTCGAAGCGTTCTATAAAAGTGACACTCAAGTCAGCAAACATTTTTTAAAAACTAAATTCACGCTTCATTTACGCTTAATCGATAATTTAAATAACAAGCGCTTAGTTTAATGTACAAGTTTAATGATTGCGAAATTATGTCGACGCAAATACAAAAAAAAAAAAAAAATTACTTGAAATCGATTTTCACAGAGCACAATAAATGTGAGCAATCTTAAAAGCAAATACCTTAAGTCAACGAGTATTTTTTGGCCTATTTGAAAATTGTTTATTTAAAACAATGATTCAACAAAGTACTCCATTGAGTAAGGTAATTGCGGTAATTCAATTCTTAGTATGAGAAATGTGCGCGAAAAGAAATGCGAGCGGCATTAATCAAATATTTGCAATTCAAATTAAGACCGTTTTACGAAACATTTGTGAGCAAATTGACCACACCGCTCATATTTGATCGCATATCGAGCGATTTCGCTTGACATTATCTCGCTAGGTATCAAAACAATAGCAAAAAGTATGCAAGCGAAATTTGCGCATCTTTTTTTTCACCACGCTCGTCGAGCCAAGGCTGCACGAAGAAGAGAGTACAGTTCCTGTTTATTATTAATGTTCACTAGTATAAAATAGCGTAAATTGGTTGTTGTAAATTAACATTTTTTTTTGAATAGCGATTACGTGAAAATAAAGCGCATCAAAAACGCAACTGAAAACATTTTTTTAAGTTTATGTTTGCGAACGAATACAAACCAAAAAAAGAAAAAACGAAAACAATTTTTTCAAAGTGTATTCATTAGCGGCAAAGCTTATTATTAATGTAACATTAAGTTATTCAATGACACAAACGAAATGCTTTCTTTCTTTAATTTGACAGCAAAAAAATTTAATTGAAAAAGTATAGAGAGGGCTTTTGAAAATGATGCTCGCACTCATCCCTTTAATTACACCTGTTTCATCGCTTCCTAAAATGAAAAATTAATTGTGCACAAATCGCATGAGCATCTGTAAATTTGTTGCTAGTGTTTTACTTAATTAGTTTTTTCTACATCAGCACGAAAACTATCGATTTAGACTCTTTCTCTATTTCTGTACAATGCAATTTATAGCGGTGTTAACTTTTTTTAAACGCAAACTCAGCATTATTTTGGAGAGAAAAAAGCTCAAACAACTCGACTTGCTTTTATTGAATTATTAAAAAAAATTGAATAAACTTCGAGCCGAGAAACTTCGGTGTGCCGTTTTTCGACGACGACACAATTTCATTAGAGTTTTGCGCGAAGTGAGAATGCGTTTCGCTTTCAAGTTTATTTTCACTTAAAATGAACGCTTAGATTTTGAGCGAAACGAAAAATAATCAATTCTTAGACATGATTTGTACGTTTTACGATTTTATTGATTTTTCAATTTCTGCACAAATCATCGCAATAAACTAACTGCATTTGCGAATTTTTTGAAAGCGTCGTTTCATTTTAGGCCAAACTTTGTCTGCTCTTATCGTCTTATTTAATTCTCTTCATTTATCGATTTTCTAACTCTTTTAATCGAAACGAAAGCTCAGATGAGTGACAAAAGTTTAAGTGTACCTGCATTTCGGCTGAATGTCTTGATTATGCGAATATTGCTCTGATTCCGGAAGCAATGAGATTGCTGATTGTTGGCAGCTTTGCAGCTCGTTAAAATCACAATTTGCAGTTTGATGAAAAGTTCCTTTTCGAAAAAATTACACGAAAATAACAAATGAAATAAGTTAATGGGTGAAAGTGAATCTAAATAAACTCGAAAGTGCGAACTTACTTTGGAAACAGATTATCGAGAAGATTAGAAAAGTTTTGAGAACCATAATAAGCGAGAAACTTGAAAAGTAAGATCGAAATGAAAAGAAAAAAAACTTTTTCAACTGTTCACTTTGAAAAGAATACGTGCGAAAGCGAAGAAGCACACGATTGAAATAACTGCTATTTGCCGGAAATTTAGTCACTGCACTCGTGAATTGCTTGTCATTGCTATATGAGTAGTAAACGATTGCTTGCATTTTCTTTCAACATATTTAACGATTGTTCGAAAGAAGCGCACACTTTTAACGTTACGTTTGTACTGGTATTTGATTCGAGTATGAATCTCATAGAAGCATTTTGTGCTTCGACTTTTATGCTTCACCGGAGTTCAATGTGTTCGATTCGAAACGTTCGACTCATACACATTACTCACTTCGGCTGGAATTATCGAG
>NCKU01004434.1:0-12316 GCA_003675995.1 Dinothrombium tinctorium | reverse complement strand
AATGATTACGGAAGTCGGGTCCAAAGCGAATTATAAAAAAGGATTCGTGGCTGAATGCAAACACCGGAAAATGGCGAAAATCCCAATGCTATCCATAATTTGTCGGAATTATGTGAAGTCGCTTTTGTGTTGCGTTTTAATGTTCAAAACGGAATTCAGAAAATTATGTACCAACCGCGACCATAGATAATAAAAGTAGCGTTAGTTGTTTGTATCTCTTATTAGGCGCATTATTCGATGCCACTACTGTTTTAAACTGTTTGCTTTTTACTTAGTCGTACTTATCTTATTATATACGAAAATGATCAGCGAGCAAGCGATTAAGAAAACGATCACGGTTGTGACATTGATCAAGGAAATTTTCAAATCTTTCGGCCATTCATTGTTATTTTACGCAAGTTTCATTCGTTGATTTGTTTGTGTACTCAATTAAATTTGCGTAAATAACTGCACAAAGGCGGAAAATGAATGAGATTATAGAAGAAAACGAACAACATTTGATGTTAAAGATTCTAATGTGCAGCTTATTCACTTTCAGAGGATGGCAAACAGCAAAATTATCATTCGATGTAATCAAATTACCATTCGATGTAATCATTATGATGGAGAAGTCACTGGTTAATACCGCAGTTAAGGTGATCGAATGGTAGGTTTTGCATAGGATTAATCCGAATTGACACTCTTACGGTGACCGAAAAGAGTGTACGACACAAACATAAGCAATCTGCTATTGATAAGATTAAATCAAACCATTCATTTTCCAAACATATTTCAAAATATTTGCATCCATGTCATGAATAATCGAAAATTTTGTTTTGATTTTGTGTTTGACTCCTCAATCGTAAAACATTTTTGATAGTTTCTACAAGTCTTAAATGCGTTTTTCCAAGTTTTACTTGTAATCACTAGGGAAGCTAACTTAAGCATTAAAAAATTTACTTACATTTCGATTAATTTGAGCCTCTTCTCATCATTTAAAATTAAATTTTTAACAAATTTCTTTCGTCAAGACATTTTAAAATTTGTTGAGAACCAAAGCGTAGCAAAGAATTATCAAACAGAAACAATTTTTTTCGCAAAATTTTGTCTATGGAAAACTTCAAGAATTTTTTTTGTTTCCATTTGATGCTTCTTCGTTGCTTTTCGTTCTCAACTATTTCTCATCCATAATTAAAATGACTACACCATATAAGCAAAAAGTTTCATTAATTTTTAAATATGAAAAGAGGCACGAAGAAAGAAGGGATTAAGTCGAGAGTATGCATTAGTACCAAACATTAAATGTTAATTTTTAAACAAGTAATCATCGCGAGAGAGCACTGGCTATGATAGAAAAATTGAGATGTACTTATGAACTTTTATAAACGAAGATTATCATTGTACAGCTTCTGTCAGAATGTTTTGCGATAATTTACATTAAATACAGTTTTAGAAAAAAATATTTACCCCGGATCGATCCTTGAATTTACTATCACATAGAAACGCATCAAATTTGATCAGAGTTCACAACTAAATTATAAACGCTTTTTTTTTAAGTTAAAATTCAACAATTTTATCAATTTTGCTTAAACAAACAGCTTTCACTGCAAAGTGAAAAGCATAAAGTGTTTCATTGAACGAAAAAATGATTTTTAATTTTTTTTTATATGACGATTTTATTACATGTGACTTAAGCAGCGTGTTTGTTTGTTAGAACAGAAAGAAGTTAGAAAGAATTCTTTAAATTAATTCTTTTTAAAAATTGTCGAAATCAAAAATTAAACGAAAAATTACGAGTTCAACATTATTCAAACTTTGAATGATGAGACAAGGATCGAGGAACTGATTTCTAAATTAGATAGATTCTTTATATTTTCAGAAAATAATCTGCCATTATGCATATTGCTTGCTTGCTGTTCGTATTGTCATCGACAAATTGGAGGTTACAGTTTTTCGCGTTTTCTTATCACATTTTCAAGCGATTGCAAACAGTTGAATTTCAATGCAGAGAGAAATGCTCTCTTGTTAATGAAAAATTCACAACTCACTCGCTTTTTACTTTATTTCGTTTCCTTTTTACCAAAACTTACTTTCAAATGTGCATTTAACGTGTCCAATGATAGTGATTTGCTGTGGTTTATTAAAAAAGTTTGATTTATCGTTTGTTTGCTAAACGACAGCTCTGTGCGATCTAAGTTTTTTTAGTTCAACTCACTGGCTTTTCTTTCGAAGGTAAGATCAGAAATTAATTGTATCGATGACATTTTTGCTTTTTAACGGTTTTTATAAAATAATTTTATATTTTAAATTGAGAGACGGGCATCTCTTCATCAATTATCGCAGGTACAAAAATTTTTTCCGAAACTGTTTATCGCTATTGTTTTGTATGGATAAGATAATTAAACAAAATAAGCATTTTGACTCCCCTAGTAATCACTTTAATCGATTAATATGTACAAATCAGTTTTGTTACCACTTAAAGTTAAATAATTATACAAATGTAGTAAATGAATGAAATTCATCTATAAATTCATTTGTACTCAATGTCTGCATTGACGAAATCATCGAGAAAATTTCTCGTCACCTTCTGTGTTAGATCATTTAGGTACAAAATTACTCGATAGATGCAAAGCACGATTGAAAGAACACTAAAAAACGGCCAGGCTGTCACTTTTTACGAAACAAGCTTATTTTATTACAGCACTAGCCCACAGGGTTAGTTTGAATTAAGGCTCACGGATGTTGCTCAGTTTGCAGATAATAATCATATTGAAACATGTGTTTAAGCGTAATTTTTTGTTTCGCTAAATAAGCACACTTGAGAGCTTTTAATTCTTAAAAAAATAAATTTTAAGTGTCACACACAAAGCGTTTACACTTAAAGTAAAAGTCAGATTTCTATAACTTCGTCGATTTTTGCGTTTATAAAACTTTAAGCAAGCGTTGCGTAGATGAGGAGCTCAATTTATTATTAAAAACTAGAGTATATCGAATATAAAAATAAATTTTTTATACTATCGCTCATATTCCTTACTCTTCGTACAAAGTTTCACAACTGTAACAAAAGTTTTTGTTTGATACACGAAGTAACAGTAATCTTACTTTAAATTTAATTATGGCGCCTATATAAGCTTCGTGTTACTTTTTGAAAACAAAAGCTCTCACATGCGAACTCATCTATTATTTAACGAAACAAAAGTCAAACAAAACCCGAACAAAATCCGCGAGTTTACACTCACGCTAGCCAAGCGATTTAAGCAAACTCAAAAACATTTTTTAAAAAATCGAAACTTTTGATTTTAATTAAATTCGTTTTTTTTATTGAATGCGATAGGTGAAATCTATTTTCACAAGAATTGTTTTAAGAGAGAGAAAAGCAATTAAATAGCAGCGGTAATAAGCAATAAACGTCTCTTGTCTAAACGACCTCATTGCTCGATTCAATCTCATTGATTACGTTTTTATCGCTTAAGCCAATTTCGTTCAGTAAACTACCGTAAAAATCGTCGAATTCGCGTTCCTGCGATTCGGTGAACATATTTTTCCAATCGCCGATTTTGCCTTTTCGCATGAATTTCACTTGACTTTGATCGAAAAAATTTCTCAAAGGAATATTCACACGGTTTACCGCGTTGTTGCTTCGCATACGATCGAACGAGCAATGATTGGCTAGTTTGCGAATAAAATCGTCCGAAATCGGTTTATCGGTGAATTGCGCTATTCTTTTTACCGTATTCTCGAATTCCTATGAAAAAAAGCAAATCGAAGCGTTAAAAATCTGAATGCAAAAGTGATCTACAATGAGAGTACCCAATGAAGTTGTTCGTACGAAATAAAAAGCACTTTATCAGGTCGTTTTTCCGCTACTCGCCACCATCCGTTTACGTGATCTTTCCACGAACCGTACACTAGATAGCCTTTTCTATATAATTCAAGAAACGTATTCCAATTCCATTTGACGCCGCCGAGATATTTCGCTGTCTGATGAAAATGATAATACGATACGCACTGATCTTTCGGATTGCGCACGATATAAATTACCTGCGAGAAAGTTCGTATTTTCTTGTACAAATGAACAAATTTTTTTTCAAAGATTTTTACTTGCGAAATAAAAAATTTCGACAACGAAAGCAAAAGACTTAACATCTAAACGTTTGAGAAAGCAAAGTGAACTTAATTTAATTTAAGAGTGAAAATACTTATTAATATTACTCGTGCATTTGCTACAGGTAAAGTATAAAGCTGCTTGTTGGTTTAACTGAGTTCACCAAAAAAACAACTCCGATCCTAATCTTATTTGAACACTTTCTCGCTAAATCTGCAATTCTATTCGCATTAACATAACATAAATGAAAAGATTATTTGCTTTATTTATATAACTAGCTCAGCAAACAGAACATAATAAGATTAATGTTTTTCTCATGCTTTTTATTTTGTTACGCTATAAGCAAAAATTTTTCACCTGAGCGCTTCTTGTTTATCTAAAAAATTTGAGCAAATTTCTTAAATCTTTAAAAACTTACTAAAATTTTTAAAATGATTGAAAAAAGTAAATCATTTCGAATGAATCGATATGTTCTCCAGCTTCGTTAAGCTAATTAATGTGACCATTTTCGTCACCTCTACACTCGAAAAGTCGATTGATTTTTGTATCATGTTACTCTTATATCATCGTATTACATAGCTATATTTATTCTGATTAGCATAATGTCAAAGATGTATTAAATTTACATATAGATGAAGAAGAATAAAAGCGAAAATTTCGTTTTATTTGATCAAAAGTTTTCTCTAGCAAATTTTTTGGTTACAAATATTTTTTTCAAGAAATTTTCCTCAAATATTTTTTTAACGACTACCTTAATTTTTTTTTATATTTATGATCGCATAATTCGGCATCTCTTGTCAGCTTATTGAATAAATTTATTCGGAGACTCAAAATTCCAGAATTCATAATTACGTCTTTGTCGGTTTATTTTATTTTTTTTTAATCTAATTAAGATTTAAACATGTCTCGTGTGTATATATGAAAGTAAATTTTGCGATATTGCAATCAAAATGGAATTATGGTGAGCTTAGGTGAGCTTTGAAGTAGAAGAATTATAAAAAGAAAGTTCGTGATAAAAAATTAATTAAAATGATTTGAAATTCAAGTTGAAATCAAAACTAAATTCATTTTTCGTGTAGCCTGAAATTAGATGTAAACTTAATTTGAAGAAACTTTTTCGATTTAAATGTTTAAGTTTTTTCCTTGTTTATTGTAAAACGAATTCTTAATTTTAAACTATCTTTACCATTTAGTTAAAATGTGAGATAAAAATTCTTATTTTCACTTGAAACGTTTTATTTTTTATTTTTCTTGAAACCACTTTCAAAGTAAATAATAATTGTGGCTAACTGTAAATTCCAAAGTGGAAATCTGACGTGAGTTATATTCTTAAATTTAAATTTATTTTTTAATTGGAAAAAAGATTTTAAAATATTTCTAAAGAATTCTTATGAATTATTTATGTATGAAAATGATAGAATTCGAGAAAGTGATTACTACATGAATGAAAATTTAGAAAAGCTTATTAAAAAAAATTAAAAAATTAAAGTTTTGTGATACAAATAAAAAACTTGATAGTCTTAAGTCAATAATAGCAATAATAAGCAATAATAGCGCATCCAACTTTTGTGGAGTTAGATTAGTTCTTCTACCCGAATAGTTAGTTTGCAAAGGCTTAAATTTTGCTCACAGCCAACGCTAGTTTCAGGCTGAATCAAAAGAAAAGAAGCTGCTCTTGAAAGAAATATATCCATAGAGTGTTTATTAAAAACTTCTTAAGTTTAAGAGTTATTTATTTACAAAGGTTTATGAAAAGATAAAAGCTAATCTACGCAAAGTATATATGCTTTGTAGAATGTTATTACTTTCTTAAACGCGATGTGAAATTGTGGCTTTATTAAACACTATGAACGTTGCTTTATGCTTGATTCAGAATTTGTATGCTAGCTGCAACTATGGAGGGCTGTTTTAACGGTTAAGTGAGT
Organism: Dinothrombium tinctorium; assembly: GCA_003675995.1. Classification (NCBI taxonomy): domain Eukaryota; kingdom Metazoa; phylum Arthropoda; class Arachnida; order Trombidiformes; family Trombidiidae; genus Dinothrombium; species Dinothrombium tinctorium. Next base: position 6,307 of record NCKU01004434.1, on the reverse strand, counting down.
TTTTGGGTAAGCACGTCTATCGAACCTGTTTCAAACCCGTCGAAATTTTAAGTAAACGAAATGGTTTTCGGGTTTTACATTTCGGTCTTTGTACATCTCGCACAATCAATCATCATGAATATTAGAAATAGCTAATGAATATTTATTAGCAATAAAAAAAAGCTGCGCGTTAATAAAAATTTGCACTTGAAAAAATCTTTTCATAATCTTTCTTAAGCTTTTTTGCGCTCGTTTATTTATTTAATTTTTTGTGAAGTAACTAACATGCAATATTTTAAATTGTTGCTATGTAATTTTCACAAATTTTCTCTAGAAGTTATAAGTTAGCAGTCGCCATTCAAAAAAGTTTAATAATTCACTTTGCAAAAATTTTCAAATACAATAGTGAAGAATACAAATAATGTAACATTTTAAAACGTTGTAAGCGACATAGATGAGAGTCCAATCACAGCAAGTTGAAATTTAAATAAAAATGTTTAATTAAAATTCGCCTGTAGTTTTCTTTAATCGTCACGAAATTTCTCAACGTCACTTTTTTTCGATTTACAACGAAACTATTGATTGAATAACGCAAATTTAATTTTATTTTGATTTTTTATTTTTATGATTCCTTTGTTATTTCTAATTTATCAAACCTCTACGCAGGATAATAATGAAATTATCATTACATTGTCCTTATGATTTGAACCTTTTTTTCGGAGCCGCGAATTTTTTTCAAAGAAAAAACTAATTAATCCTGAAAGCTAAAGAAGTGTATAATAAGCTCATTTTTTAATTATGATTTTCTTTCGTATAAATGTTTTGCCGTTAGAAAATTTGATTACAACGCTATTCAGCTTTAAAAAGCAAATTTTCGCACGCGGGCACACAAACAAACAAACACACACACACATACATTCATACATACATACAAGTACAAACTCGGTGAATGTTTTATCGCAAATTAAGCTTGATTTAAAAAATGCTTTAGCGTCGTTACGTTTTTTTTTAATGATTGAAAATTCAATAAAACATCGATTTGAGAAAGAGATCGATGAAGAAAGCTAAATTTTTCTACGACAATTTGCTATACTCGCATCGTATACGATGTTAGCATTAATTAGATTAATAATTAATGAGTAAAATTTTTTCCTCTTCAATGGCAAAAGCTTTTTAGTTTTTTGTATATTTAACGAGCTTTAAGAAAATGAAGCGAAAAAAGAGATTTCGCAAAGAAAAACATTTAATTACGCACCTTGCAGTTAAGCTGGCGCAATTGCTTCGGACAATAGTCGTAAGGTAAATGCGTGGCCATTAAACGCGGTGAAGATAATCCGTCGATCCATTGTTTTTGACCCACACATCTGCCAACTTCTAAATGCACAACGCGTTCGTGAATCGGTCGATTCATGTAACCGTCGCTTTGCTTTGAGTATAAATACGAGACGATCTCTTCGGTCCAAGTGGTGCCGGATCGCGGATAGCTGACGATGAATAAATCATCGTTGCGTACTTCGAAAGTTTCGAGTGTGTTTAAAAATTTAGGCGAAACGCAATATCCTTGCAGCAACAGTCCTTTGTACAATTTCGCGAATGGCACCGAGCGTATATAGTCTTTACGTAGTTGATCATCGCTCGAACAAATTTGCTCGTCACTCGCAGCTAACTTAACGTTTTGACTTTTCTTGTACGGATTTTTAAACGCGTTCCAAATGCTACCTTTCTCCTCGGTCAAAAGCGTACGAGCAATTGCGTTCTCGTAAAGTAAATTAACGTCGGTTTTGCTTAAAATGAAATTTACAACGAATGATGTGCTCATAATGAAATGTTGATGATTGATTAATTGAAGTAATCGAGTGAACGATAAAAAAACGCGAAAGAATAAATAAATAAAAATGATAATAAAAAAAGCTTGATTTCTACACTCGCACCGATTACAAATGCAACGATTGAACAGTTTTTTAGCGATGCACACAATGATATCGTCGTCGTGCAGAGTGCAAACTTGAAGCGAAGTTTTATTGTATATACTTTTTCCTCGTATCAAACAAAAAAAAACCTGACGAAATGACGAAATTTATTGCCTGCACTCAGCCACTGTAAACACAACACACAAGCCAAGCAGCGTGCACTGAGTTTTTTTGTTGTTGCTCTCTCTCTCTTCGTTTTTATTCCTGTGGCAATAATAATGCGTTTCTGTTTTCGAATTGGCCGTTATAGGCGCTTTGACAACCGTTTAGATTAGATTCGACACACAATTGCACTTCTACTTCTTCTGCCTCTTATTTCTTATATCCACATTGAAAAAAAAAAACACAATTCAACTTGGCGCTTCTTCGTTTCTTCCTTCATATTCATCGAATTCCATGAATTCCACTTTCATGATAATAAAGTTTGTTTCTTTATTTCTTCAACCAACAATTAGAACAAAATTAATAATTGTTTAAAAAACACGTGCTAGACACGAACAAATATTGAGATACGATGATACGATCAAATCTTTAATTCAGAAAAATTTTCAAAAATTGTCGAAAAAAGTTTTGAATTAAGAATAATTTTTGCCCACATAAAAATTTTTTTTCGCGATTAAAGTTTATTGCTGCTCTGATTACATTTTTTAAAAAGCATTTCGTTTTTTTTATTTCAGCTTTGTTTTTGAGTGATGAAAGTAATTTACTCGAAGAAATAAATTTTTCATTAATTTAAATTTTAAAGCAAGAGAAAATGAAAAAAATTTTGCGCTTATAGTTGTGAAAGTGATTTAGATAATCAATTTGTTCTTTAATTGATTATTTTTTTTTGAAAAATGAGCTTTTATTTAACTTTGTTGCACAATTTGAGATCTAGTGAACGCTAAAATTCAAATGATTCGAGCATTTCGTTTCATATTTTCATCTTTCGCGCTATCAACATTCGATGTTGATCATTTAAATTTCAAATAGTAAAAAACTGAAACTTATAAAAAAGTTTGAAATTTCTTTATTTAGAGAGAAAACTAAAAATACGCATTTCGTAAGCAAAAACAATCAAAAGCGTACGTCAAAATTAAATTATTGAAAAAAAAATGTGAAAGTAACCAGAAAAGCGAAATTGAAATTCTCTTACGCACATCGAATGTCAGTTTGTTGAACACACGTCAACGAAATTTCTGCTTACAGAATTCAATTTAATTTTGCGATCTTTATATTATAATTCTCGCTGCGGGCGTGTTAGCGAACATTGAGCAGCTCTGATTTAATTAATAATTTCAAAGTAATGCAATAAACAGTAATGCGATGCTGCAATATAATAAGCAAACGTCTATATGGAAATTACATTAACGAATGTAATATTTTACTCGAATTCTATTCACTTGAATAAGAAGAAAAAGTTACAAATTTTAAACGATATTCTATCGTAATTGTCATTTTAATAGCATGAATTCAGCTAGCGTATCGCTTGTTTGCATCGAGGCGAAATTCAATTGCAAATGCAGATCGAATGCAGATTATCTTGTCAAAACGAGAATAAAAATTTCGTTCGAATCTGAAGTGCAGCGTTTAAACATTTTTCTCGTTAAGTTATGATCAACGATTGAACTCGTAAATCGTAAAGAGGCAAATTTATCAAATACAAGACCAATGTGAAAAATATGAGGGCAGAATGAGATGGCATCATCAATTTGGAGCGCATTAATATAAGAAAATAAATGTCGATAAAAAATAATTTTGCGCAATCATAAAGATTTAATAAAATTTATGATCGCAAAGTGAAAGCCGTAAGTATCATAAGCATTTTCAACGCACTTGTTACTTTATTATTTCATTCACAAAATTTACATTTATCAAATTAAGCTTGTTTTCAATTTTCAAACATACAAAAGAAAGTAGTTTTAAAGTGAACAAAATTGAGCAACAGTGCGCCAGCCTCATATTCGTATGCTGGTGGCTCACATAACAAACTCACAAGTCTCCAGTCAGATGACCTCTTGGTTAGACGCTCTTTCGATGGCGAAAATTTCGGCAACTTTCTTGAAAAAACAAAAATCGATTGAAATAGAAAAGTTGGATAAGAAAATTAGTTTGATCGTGAATTGAAATTTGATTATTGTAAAAAAAATTGAAGTGATGTTGCTTATTATCAACTCTTGAAATGTGATCAATCGATTATGGTCAACCGATCGATTTTAATTATCGCCGACAACGTGAATTATGCCGAAATTTAAAACACGCAAACTTCTTCTTAAATCGACGAATTTCTAGTAAGAAATATTTTTTTATGTAGATAAATGTATTCGAATAAAAATATTCCATTTATTTATTTATTTACATCAATTTTTTAATAAAAAAAGTTGAGTGAGATCATTCGCAGCAGTTCACAATTTGAGGATAAAACTTTCGAATTATTTTACTTTCGCTTTCTGAACTAGACGCGACAAAATATATTGCGAATTATGCATGAATAAAATGCAAATTATTCTTGTAAATTTCATTGACAATTTTGCCAAAATATTTCGCAAACAACTAAAAGTAAAAAAAGTGAATATTTTAAAAAATTGCATTCGATACACACAATGCTCTAGAAAGAGTAAACGCGCAATTTTTTTTTTTTGAAAGCAAAATTTTCACATTCTTTCTTTCATCTTCTTGGCCTTATTCGAGAGTTAGAATCAAAGATTTCAAAAGAAATCTTTTTGCACTCTTGCGGCAATGCTACTAATGCTAGAAAATCTCAAATACAAAAAAAATTGATTGCGAGCTTTACTCGAAAAATAGCGAGTGCTTAAGATAAGAGCAAAGCAATGTAAGCGTGAAAAAAACTTGCCTTAAAATTAATTGTGGATTTGTGATACATGCATTGAAAAGCTTAGAAAAAAAACCACCTTTTCGATGGGGAAAAAAAATTATTGAGAAGATTTTACCGAGAAAAAAAAATTGTGACACAGTATTTCGAAGGAATGTTGCGCCTTTTTTTCCACAGAAAACAACTTTCGAATGATCGACCGACTTTTATTTATTCGCACTACGAATGAAAAGTTTAGTGTTTTCGCTCGAAACTGATTGAAACTAACAAGATAAATTTAAAATTGAAAACACGTAGGTTTTCAATCGCTTGAATGCAAAGTTACGCTTTGATTCTTTTGGTTTAAAAAGAAAAATTAATTAATTAGCAATGGAAATGTTTAAAAACTTTAATGAAAACCATTCATTGCGTTTAATTTTCTGAATTCAAGTTTCACTTTTTTGTTAGTTAGTTTCGATCGGTTTTAAACGAAAACTTTTTAACTTTTTAATTCTCAAGTTAATTGAAGCATTTAATATAAAAGTGTGCAGTTTACTTTTATTTTGCCGTCCATTTTTCACTACAAAAACTATCAAAAGTTATTTTCCATTACGAAGTTATTGTTCTATGTGCAAAAAAAAGTTTTTCTCCACTCGAAGCTTTGTGAACAAAATGAGAAAAAGTTTTTTTTTCGCTCACACTAGTGAGCAAAATTCTTTACTGAAAAGTAAAGTCAAAAGTTTTTGTTCATTTTACTTCTCAACATAATTGATTTACTTGAAGTTGACTCAAAAAAGTATTTTTATACCATTTCAAAAACAATTTTTTTGTTCTAGAGAAAAAGTTTGAGTTATGAAATAGCGAAATTCAAAATTTTTTGTTTTACTTTCGAAAAGCACATTTTGAGCTGAAAATATTCGCGAGTGTGCACATTTGAATCGGCGATTGTGTTTGTGAAATACGCAAAATAAACGAATTGTACCCGATCGCAAAACTATTATGCATAAATCAAACATTATAAATGGTTTTTCGCTTCTGTTATATTCAATTCACTTCAATGTACAATAATTTTATATGTTGATCTTTCTTTCCTTTACTTTTTTTTATTTTATTTCGTCTCGAGCATGTGAATAATAATAAATAACTAGCGAGAAGCGTTCATTTGATTACTGCCGAATGATGCTTTTGATTTGCAAACTTGAAAATTAATGAAGTAAGAAAAAAAAACTTAAAGCTTCTTGTTTTCTTTCGCTAAATATTGATTTTTAGCAGTAAACAGTCTATCGTTTAAAACAAAGTTTTGTGAAAAAGTTTTAATTTACGCGCGATTTAATAGTTTGTAGAAAATTATTAAAACTTCGCTCAAAATTTTAACCTCAGAGAAATACAGTTTCGGAAAGAAATTTTGTCCTGTTATCAATTGATGGAGATGTGAAAGTAAGGGCACGTCTCCTTATAGTAAAAGCGACTTAAAAATTATTTTCAGACTATTTTCGCTTAGTTTTTATTTTATTTTAACTTTTTCAATTCGTCTCAAATATTGTTGTGTCCCAATGTTGAAAATCAG
>NCKU01004433.1:0-12319 GCA_003675995.1 Dinothrombium tinctorium | reverse complement strand
ATATAATAATAACAATTCGATGCCAAGATAATACTTCCCATTTTATAATAATACTGAAGTGACTTAAAGGAACAATTCGATAAAGTATTCTGATAAATCATCCAACGCACTCGTTTCCTCACTGTGAAATCATTTGAACGTCATTTGTTGGTGAATACTGATCAAGAGTTACTCTATCAAACCTTTCAACATAAGTCAAGCCATGAGCACCTAAACTATCATAACATTCAAACATTGGAAGAGAAAGAAGTTTAGGCGCACTTTTACTTAGAAAATAAATCCAAGGATTTAAAGCTAAATCATTGTTGTAATCGACCGCTTCTACAGGAGTTTTCAAACGAGTGTAATAGGCTGGATAGCTTTCAAATTCGTCTAAAAAGGCAAACTTAGTTTCATCAACCAAATAAACTTCACCAAATACTTGCTTAAAAGAAATGAAAAACGATTTTATTTATAACGAAAGTATTACTCTTACGTGCCCTTTTCCTTTTTCAAGGAGCAAATATGGAATGTTGTACTTTGAGGCAATGACCAATGGCCATTTATCTTTTGTTCGAGCTTTGCAAACTAATTTGGCTTTTCCACTCGATTCATCCATTAAATATTTGTGATTTGGTTGGTTTGTCTTCAGTGTGCCATAAACAAAAACAAAATGCATTCCCTTCTCCTCGTTCATTTCTTGACCAAGAAAAATTTGTTTTTTACGGTCTAAGTTAAAGTAGGTGAAATTAGAAGAAAAAGTTAAGCTAATAAAAGTGTCACATTGTTGATTCAACTTCTAAAAATTATCTTTTGAATGCGAGAAAAGTACATTAAATTTATTTGGCTCCGAATTGATAATTAGATACAAGTTTCTAAGCGGGACACTTGATTGTGTAGAGCTCGTTGTGAGCAAAATGAAAAGTAAAAGTGAACTAAAGGAAATTGTTTGCAGAACGCAGATGTTCTGCAGCAATCGCTTTCATTTATCTGATATCGCTTGCATTTAGGCGAGCTGCACGCCGCCATATAATCAATGAAAAATGAAGTAAAGTAATAGAAAAGTGAAGCTTGAAATGATTTTGAAATTTTTCAGTCTCGAACAAAATAAAGCACAGAATTGAATTGATTTACCGTATATCCTCAGATTACGTATATGCCATGGCATTAAGATGAGAGGTTCTGCCAAATGTCGTTATGTCTCGAATTTTAGTGCCATAGCAACTTTTACTTTCTATGGAACTGTTGCCAGTGACGGAAAATGCTTTTATTTTTCAGCAAATTGCACTGTATTTCAGAAGTATAATCTGAGGATATATGGTATTAAAAAAAGTTGCATACAACACTATTTTTTGCTAACCGTTTGTAATTAAATCCATTCAACTGTTGGTTTGAAGCGGACTGCGCGCACACGAAGGCAACTGCGATTTACACGCGCAATGCTCACACTTCATTCTGAATGTGAATCTAATGTTGACTTCACTTAGCGCTTTGTAACACGGATATTTACCTTGTACGCTTTGGCGGCGGTATGTGTGAAATGATATAAAAACAGCAAATTTTATGCTAAGCTGTGTTTTAAGCCACTTCCAATAGAAACTTTGTGTTCACTCTTTATTCGTATAGGATATGAGCAGCTCAATTGCAAGTTTTCGATAGGCAATAGCGTTTAAAATCTGCATTTTAGCGAATCTCACTCATGATTCCGTTCTTTTCAGGATTTGGAACACTTTATTGAGGCTAAAATTTTTTGAGTGGATAGGAAGGAATGGGGGTGAGATTGGCGCTTTTTCACTTTTTTCGGGATTCAGCAGGCCAGAGAGCGCCAAAATTTTTCCGGTTAAATCATTAATCGTTAAAGCAATCGGGAAGGGAGTTGCAGAAGCGTGCTTTTAGTTTGCGATTTTAAACACTGATTGGCAATTAGCCATTCGGTAGATATAACAAATTAAGAAGTTAAAGTGACCACTTGCTTTGCACTTCATCTAGCTTTCGTATAAAGATATTGAGAGCGCCCGAAGCCAAGAATTATCGCAGTGGGCACATCAATTTCACTTATTTGCTCTGTAGTCAAACTGTTGCAAAATCGAACCGATCGCGGCTTATATGGTGTGAATGCCTAATTAAGAGATATGTGTGTTTGTTCCGTAAACACAAATTCGCCGATATTTGCGTGGAGCGTTCAGAAACTCAAAGTTCTGCATTGAGAGCGCAATGCGCGCGTTTCTGCAAAGCTCACGGTTGAAGTGAAGTGAACATTGCTGGACTCCGCTGTTTGTACGCGAAACGCGAACTCAACGAATTGTTGAAAGCAAAATGAGCGATGCGAAAAGCGATTGTTTAATCGAGGCGATTAGCGGAAGATTCGAAAGCGATTTGAAGGCGATTTGAGACGAGAGAGAGGCAAACGCAGCGAAAACAGCGGATCTCAACGAATGCAGAAAAAGCCCCGATTTCGGGGAAAACGCCGATAAGTGAGCGACGCTTCGAAAATTAGCCATTTTCGAAAATTTCGCGAAAAAGCGAAAGAAAACACGAAAGCACATTTGCTTATCGCTCGTCGCTATTGTTTTTCACATTGGAAATGGAAGAAAACGAAAAGGCGAACGAACAGCACTCGCAGCAAACAATAGTCGGCGATTCGACGGCGGTCAGCAGTGAGGTGAGTGCCATTTTCGTGCGGTTTGTGCTCAAATCTCTCTTTATGTCAATTCCGAAGCGACGCTCGTTTTCACTTATTTTTTCATTCATCACTCGTTTTCTTCTTATTTACGCTCATTTTTATTTTACAGCGTTCAGCCTTTTCACGTTTATCATTTCTTCGTGCAGTTTGTTTTCACCAACTTTCAAAAGAAACGAATTGTTTTTCAAAGCCACCGTCTTTATGTGAGCTTTCATATTTGTTTCGCGAACTGCTTTGTCTTTGCGAAATTCGTTTTGCTTTCATTCGAAATAACATTTTTTTCTGTGAAACTGTGGTTAAAATGATTACTTTTTTGAGACTTCATCGATGCGAACAACGAAACAAATTTCGTCGAAACACGACAACCTTCGCTTGCTTTTACGTGTTTTTTCAATGTATGAAATCACTTTTGAAAGCAGTTTTCAAAAGCAAATTCAATTTTAAGCTGAAAGCACTTTTATATAAAAGCGTGCCATTCGTTTTGCGAAACAAGCGAACGCTGAGAATCACAATAAAGAATGACGAAGTTTGATCCATTCTTATTTCTTCGATTAGGAAACACGAATCGATAATGTAGTGTTGAACATTGACGCAAACGTCAACAATCTTCTAAACACTCGATACCAGGTGAACGAAGACGAAATAGTTTCACCTCCTCCTTATTCACAAATACCAGGAACAGTTCCGTTGCATTGCGGTCGTAACAGTGGTCCGCCGCCGACATATGACGAAGTAGTGAATCCAGATGGTATGCGAAATTGTTTTCACTTTGTCTAAATTTTCTCATTCTCACAGTTCCTCCACCATCATATCAATCACTCTTTGGACAAGTACGTGAAGCCCGAAAGACAGCAAATGGTTTAATCGACTTTTTCAAGAAAGTCATATTAATTATTCTCGGAACTCGTAAGTGTAAAATTTCGGCATTATAATTAAGCTAATTCGATATTTTCAATTTAAGTCGGAGTTACAATCTTAATTGGTTTTACTGTTTTAATACCATGCACGATGATACTTATAGGCGCTTCTTATATGGATCAATGTCGTGCAGAAAATATTCCAACTTTTCTTCTTGTCGGTGGTTTAGTTTGGGTCTTGAAAAATCTTTTAAAATTTTGGTCTAGTTGTCGAAGCAATACTTCAGATCCTGAAGCAGAAGCAGATAATCAAGCGAGACAGAAAAGACATGAATCTCTTCTTAATTGCTTTCTTTTTGGCTGGTTTATAGCTGGTAATAGATTTAATCATCTCAATAAGAAATACTAAAATTATTTTACTCATAGGCTGTGTTCTAGTATATAGAATTTATCCACCAAACTATACTGACCCCTCAGATCCGAATTACTGTAATCGAACCGTTTATTTGTACGCATTTTGGTTGGTTACTTCGACTTTTATCATTTTTGGATTATTTATGGGCTGCCTCTGTTGCTTGACAGTATCAGCGGTATTATCAAGCAATGAAAACAGCGAATGTGACAATTAAATTTATATCTAAACTTGACAAGAGCGAACTAAATTTAGTTCATTTTTTCCAACTTTTTTTCTATGGCAAAGCGAGCAGAAATTCATTTTTGTTGGTTATTACATCAACAATCCAATCAATATTCATTATTCATTTTGTAAATAAAAACTAAATAAGAACATTTATAGTATTTTTCTAAAAAAAAGCGATTGTGGGTGCTAGTCGTCAAATAATTGACATTTTCTAATTATTTTTTACTTATTTACGTGCGAAAGCTAATTCAAATGATGCTTAAGTGTAAATTGTTGTATAAGCTAAGATATAAGATTTGTTCATATTTTACGAAAACATTCATTCGAGTTAATCCAAAAAAATGCTTCGACCAAAATTCAAATCAATAAATCAAAAGATGAGCGTTGTTTTTGTTTTCATCAGCGTTTTTTATTATTTTTGTTTGAATTTATTTCCTGAAAGGAATTCATTTTTTATATGTAGCACTATAAGACAAGTGACGTAAGCACAAGCCACATTCTTAAAAAAAATTCCCCGAATTTTCTATAATCTCTTTGGTAACGCACCGTAATGCTTCGTAATCTACTCCTTTTCCGAAGTTACCTGTTATCTAACGCAATCAAATTAGAAGGCCTTTGCATGACTAAACTAAAGCTCAAACAATAACTTCCAATGAGGGTGAGATCTCTTTGGAAATTACCTCTTCGGCTTTGCATTTTCATTCAATGTAATTAAAAGTACCCTTCAATCAAAACGATCTACGTTTAGTTACGCAAAAAGAAAATTACATCTGCTAGTTTTTGCGCAAAAAATGATCACAATTTTGCAGCACCATTTTGAGTGGAACTAAAATAATCCCTTACCCTTGAGAAACAATACAAACTCATTTTTTCAAAACTTATTATTAAAGCTTAAAATTTGACCGAAAGTTTATTCATTTGGATTAGGTTTTAATCTCTAATTTTCTCGGATAAAAAAATTGTTTACACAAATATATGATTAAATTCAATTTGTATTTCAATGATAAGCAAGAAAAAAAAATCGTTTCGTTTAATTTAAAAGAAGTGAGAATTTGAATAAAAGCACTTTATTTGAAGCCATTTCGCGGCTTTACTTCAATTTCATTTAAGAATTGTGTAGCATTGTTTCATTAGTCTTAATTTTAATGCAATTCTTAACGATTAACAGTTTTTCGCTCAAATAAAATTGCACTCGAAATTTATGGCTTGAAAAGTGAAAGTTGAAAAAGCTTCACTGATTAATGAAATCAGCTCAATTTAGTTTTATCATTCAGGTTTTAATAATTTATTCTTAACTTGTTTTATTTATTAATTCTTGTATTTTGCCCATCGTGCCTAACTCTGTGATTTTTTCTATCAATTCCGACCAAAAAACTTTGTTTTTTCAATAAGTCAAACACGTAAATTGAAAAGACTTTAAATAAGCTAAATTTAGAAATATGTTCAAGTTCTAACATAAAAAGTTTATTTTAAAAATCCAAACTTTGAAGATTGAGTGTAATGTATAATTTTTGATAGATTTACTAGATAGATAAACGAAAACTTTGATTTTATGCCATTTTACAAAAACTCGCCTTTATGTCATGTAACAATTTTCTATTCAATTATAATTCCTACTAAGCCTACTGATCATTTTAGTGATGCATGAGTTGAATGGACTTAATGGTCAAATCAAACTTTTGTGCTCCAAAGCACGCCTTTACGCTTGATTAAAATTAATTGTGAAAAATTATAAAAATTAAATTGATTTTCATTATTGAAAACTAAAATGTAACCTCTAAATGCATTTCGTGCCAAAAATCGAACGACGATTACACCACATTAGAAGCTCGAGGAATTTTCCAATAAAAATTAAATTTGAAAAAGTGAAAAACATGTTGATATTGAGCGAAAAAAATCCCATGAACATAATCAAAAAGCAACGCGAAACTGCTTCATTTAAATCTAAAAAAAACTCAATTCAAACGCATTTTATCTATCGATGCAATTAAACGCAATATTTTGTTTGAAAACAATTCGCGCTTTAGCTTTCCTTTCTCATTTTGTTGTTCTTCACAATTGTCACAACATTCGATTTCGCTGCTTTTATTTTTATTTGGGCACCTCATCCTGAAGCAGTTAAATGAAAAAAATGTTTTGTGGAGTGCGTTGCTCGTGAAAATAAAACGACGCGACTCGATTGTTGATTGCCTTGAAACACATGAAATTTAAATTATTTTCAAAGCTACTCGCATTTAAGAACAAAAGCAACCGCGAAGTTGAGCATTCGATGCAAACAAAGATGATTTCTAAGCGTAAAAACAACAACGTTAAGTGCTATTCGCCGCCCGAACCACCTCTACAACCGAACGATCCTCAAGTGAAACAAATGGTGGAAAGCGTGCGAAAAAGATTTCTCGCTGAATATGAACGCGATAAACAATCTTATATCGAGAAAGACGTGGAGAGAGTGAGAAAACAAGATTTTACAGTGAGAAGATACATTTATGGCGCAAAACTTAATTTGGACGAAGCGTTCGAGATGCTGAAAAACGCGCTCAGGTGGAGGAAGGAGATCGGCTTCGAAGGAGCTCATCCGACTCGATTTCCGCTTGAATTCTATGTAAGTTATTTCAGTTATTCAAACGATATAATCGCGAGAATTGTGTACTCATTCGAACGTTTAACTCGATTTTCAGAAAGTCGGATGTTTATTTCCGTACGAGAACGATAACGACGGTTATCCAGTTTTGTATTGTCGCTTCAAAGTTCACAAAAAATTGCAAATACTACAAGACGCGGTGAAAAAGTTTCTCGTATTTAACATGGAAATAATGGATACAAAGCTCTACAAAGAACGAAGCTGGGGCGTCGTGTTCGACGCGTCGGGCTCGTCATTGTCAAATGTCGACTTCGATTTGCTGCTGTATTTGATCAAAGCAGTCAAATATTACTACCCTTGGTGCTTGCGTTACATAATTGTGTACGAATTGCCCTGGTTTCTCGAACCCGCTTGGAAAGTGGCCATGCTGATGGTGCCCGAGGAAGGACGACGTTTGTTTCTGCTGCGCAATAAAAACAACATAACCGAAGTTATAAAGCGCGAGAATTTGCCTGATTTCATGGGAGGCTCGTGCGCTAGAAATTACCGAGAGGTACCCGAAGGGGCGAGATCCGCTGAAGAAGTTGCGGCGATTGAAATGGGTTTGAATCAAGAGGAAGTGGAGAAAATTCGATCTCATTACAAGGAATTTCTACCTGACAATTGATTGCACGGTAATAAACCAGAAGCCAAGAACCTTTTGGCATCCAAACGCTTATCATTTCGAAAATAGTGAAAAAGTTTCAAGGATCGACATTGCCTTAGAAAACACAAACGTTCGTTGTGTGTCAAGCATTAGCTGAATTATTTGAGAGAAAAACCCGTCGAATTAGTCGCGAAAGTGTACGCTTTGAACTTGACACTAATGCATTCTAATCGTTGTTCAGTGAAAATTGTTTCGCGATAAAATTGCATAACTCGTCTTGAATGTGTAGTTCTGTGTTCGAAAATAATTAAAGAAGTGAGCGAACAATGCAACCTTTGCAGAGATGATCATTGATGCAATCGGTTAATGAAGTTGACGAGCAAAGAAATCATTACAAACCAATTGTGTTCACTTTTATATTCTCGATTAGACAATTGCAAAAGAAAATTTGAATAAATTTCAAATTTGAAAATAATTTTAAAAATAATGAATAAGATAAAGCTGACGATGGAAACTTTTGAAATGACATTCTAAGCTAATTTCAGCTGAAAACAACGTAATTATCTTCAATAATGTATTCTACGTGGTAATTTCGAGTTTAACTTCGTGATTTACGAAGTAATAAAGCAATCGTTAATTTCAGCTTTTACTTTTAAAACTTATTCGAAGAAAGCGCCGTAAAAGAGTTTTATACTCACTTTTTAAAAACCCGAAACGATTTTCATGCTGTCTAACCATTTCGAACTTGGTGTTTCATTTAAACCTGTTCCTACTAAAACCACTGCTCAAACTTTCTGCCATCGTCAAATTTCGGCTAAGTTTGCGACCGCGCTGATCTTGAAACGATCACTGCACGCGTGCGACCGCAATAATATGTCGCCTATTCAGCGGTCGACATGAGTAAATACCCTATCATAGAGATTACTATTATCATAGATAACCACATATATAAATGTATCGGCAGAATACAATAAAGGAGAGAGTAGTATAGTTGGTACTCAGCTGGTGTGTGTGTGTGTCTGGAGTTAACTTGTGTTGTTATAAGCAGTTCTATAGCCTAAGTAAGTGATCGAGTATCGTAACGCGCACATCTTCGCGACAAATATTTCGTGCAAGTTCAGTTTTGAAATGTTTTAAGTTTCAATTTCGATAACAGATGTCAGCAGGGGTTCAATAAGGTAATTAAACACATTTTTGATTTCAGACTGTACTTTCTTAGCGAGATTGATCGCCAACAGATGCCAGCAGCTGTCCTGTAAAGTTTTGCACATATTTTGTTAACGACTATACCTAAATTATTGCGTTCGCAACAGCGTAAGACTTAAAAATCTCGAAAGCATCGCAAACTCTATCAGGCTTAATGTAGAGCCGGTAAAAATCAAAATAATTTGATTATTTCGCTTTAAGTAAACATTTTTAAGATAAAATATTTTTCATTCTAGCACAAAAATCATGTTTCTGTTCGTAGTTATGTTGATCCCTTTAAGTGTTGAGCTGCTTCGAACACTGAGTTAAAGTTATTATATGAGTTCGAAATAATTATTAAAATATTTATTTTTTGTTTCTTAGTGCTTATGAAACTTCTAACATTGATTCTTAATGACAGAAAACTTGAAATATTTATCACAGAAGTTCAATAGTGGCACAATAAGTGATATCCAATATAAGAGATGTTTGATTTTAATCAAAAATGTCTAAAATCGAATTATAATATTATTT
Source organism: Dinothrombium tinctorium (assembly GCA_003675995.1). Taxonomy (NCBI): domain Eukaryota; kingdom Metazoa; phylum Arthropoda; class Arachnida; order Trombidiformes; family Trombidiidae; genus Dinothrombium; species Dinothrombium tinctorium. The sequence continues at coordinate 3,214 of NCKU01004433.1, read as the reverse complement.
CAAAGCGCAGTGCATTAATACACTTTTACATTTCGCGATGTTCATTTAAATTTTTAAACAAAAACTTTTGGGTTTCAGATGCTCTGCTTCTTTTTTATCACACAATAGAATTTCACACATGAGATAGAAAAATTTGATTTATCTACAATTGAAAATGGCCATAATTGAGAGCAAAATTCGAGATGAGTGCTTGCAATGTGCATCATCTTAAATTTTGTCTTTTCGTTTCAAGATTACTGAAATATCAACATTTTTTAAGATTGTTAAGCATTACTCTCGATTTCGAGGTAACATGCATCGCAAACTCGCACAGGTTTGTTTGAGGAATGAGAGCGGATGACAGCAACTTTTGATGAGCATTCATTACAAAAAATTTGCAAACAATTGCGGCAATGGTGCTAAGAGAAAAAAAAGGAAAATTGAGTATGGAATTTGCTTTCAGTTGATAATTACCTTTCTCAAAGCTAAACTGAACTGCCTGTTACAAGAAGTACAATTAGTGACTTCATCGTCTTCGGTCCATCGTTTACTCATCAGTTTCGTTTGCTCAACTTGCAATAATTGATTCTCGCGACCCAATTCATGAAGCGCTGCAATTGTATCGTCTAGCTTGCTTTTTACTGCTAGCAATTCGCTCTTTAATTTATCATTCTCTTCCTCCAAATCACGACACTTTTCAAATAAAGACATCTTTTCATCCAAAACATAGCTCAATTTCGTTTCCAATTCGACTTTTTGACTTAAAACCTCATCAAACTGCTTAATGCTCACTTCAGTTTGGACTTTGATTCTCTTCAAATCTTGCTCCAACTTTTCAATGCTTTCATTGCGGTTTCTTACTTCGATTTCCAAGCTTTGTTCGCGCTGCAAACATTCATCTTCGACCCTTTTTAAGCGCTCTTTCAAATCTGAACACATTCGCTCCATTTTCTGTAAGTTGTCAGTTTTCAGTTTCAAAGCACTTCTCAACATTTCTTTTTCTTTTTGCAAGTCTTCGATTTCTTTAGATAATTGTGAATGTTTTTGTTCTAATAAAGAGAGCTTTTTTTCACTTTCTTGCAGTTTTACAAAACTTTGCGAAAGCTTATTTTCTGCTTCTTTTTCCGCCTTTTCTGCTACTTTGAACTTTTCAATGTATTCTTTTATTTCGGATTCTTTATCGGCAATTTCTGATTGCAATGCTTCTTCTTTCAATTTCATTTCACACAATTCATTTTCGTGCTCAGACATTGTAATTTTTAAGCGATTCCTTTCAGCTACCAACTGTTTTTCAGTTTCATCTAAGCTCTTTTGTAGTGATGTGAATAAATATTCATTCTCATTCAATTTATTTTTTTGCTGCTCACATTCTTCCTCAATTATTTTCAGCTGTCCTTCAAAATTCTTCTTCAGATTTTCTATTTCATTATTTTTCGAGGATAACAAAGACTCGTACTCTGACAATTTTGCATTCATTCTACTTATGACTTGTTCATTTTCTTTTAACTTCTCTGAATTAAAAGCATTCAATTTTTGTAAATTTTCATACTCTTCGGTCAGGCTGGAATATAACTGTTTGATTTCGTCGCATTTGTTGTTAGCAGCCACGAGGTCACGCGAAAGTTGCTCATATTTCGTTTCAATATCTTTCTTTTCGTTATTTTCTTTCATCAATAGTTGTGTGTAGCGATTGATTTCGTCCTTTGAATGATTTTTCGTCTCTTCGAGAACTTGTTTTGTCGATAACAAATCAATTTTCATGTTTTCCAAAGAAGCTGTCAATTGCTGAATATTGCCTGCTTCACTTTCGATTCCGCTTTCTTTTAATTTCCATTTTTCTTGTAATTCATTCTTCGCTTCTTCAACTATTGTGAGCCGAACTTCGAGCTTATCCTTTTCAAATTTTAATTTGTCTAATTTTTGTACCATATCTCGATTTTCGAGTGAAAGTTGTTGCTTTTCAGCTTGGCACACTTCAAATTGTTTCTTGGCTTTATTTAACTCGTTTTTCAAAGCACTGATTTCATTTCTATCACAAGATGAAATTTGCAGATCTGCTCTTAATTTTAGATTTTCTTCTTTTGATTGATTTAATTTGTCATTTGCTTCTTTTAATTCTTTCTCGAAAGCCTCACATTTCGTGAATAACAAGTCCTTTTCATTTTTAATTTCTTTTAACAACTGATTACTGTCAGCCAACTGATCACGTAATAACAATACTTCGCTGGTAATCAATCCTTTGGATTCTTCCATGGCTTTGATTTGGCTTTTCAACAGTTCCAATTCCTCATTTGGGAGCTCGAGTCTAGCACCAATCTTTTCCAACTCTCTTTGAACAATGCTGTTTGCGCTTTCATCCGCTTTGGTTTTGTTGTGAGAGCGAATAAAGTGCGCTTCGCATTCAATATCAGTGCCGAATCTCCTGCAATCATATTAGTGTTAGCGAAATTCAAATGCTTTACTTGTTACATTTTACAAACAGAACAGGCGACTGAAGTGTTAATGTCACCTGAATGTGCGCTTGAATAGTGCGCCTGCAAATCGTCGGCATCAGGAAAAGGAGTTAAACATAAAGGGCAGATAAAGCCCTCCGCTTCTTGGTTATCATTGAAAGCGTCGCTTGGTTTTCGTTCACTCTTCATTGGACTTGTCTGTCGAGAGTTGGACGCAGTGGGATCCGTTTGCGGTGAGGTGGTCATTTTCGAAATGAAATCTTTCATTCCTTTCGCCGAAAACATTTCCGCTGTTTTCAGTTTCAATTGTTTTCGAAAGATACACCAAAATCAGAGACGATTGCGGCTCGCTCGACATCAGGGGTCGACTATTCATTGCAAAGTTTTTTGCAATCGCTGCGTTCAAAAAGCGATTCGCTTTTCGCACGAATCGCTGGAAAGTCTATCATCCGAAAGGCGAATTTTTGTTGAAAAGAAATTATTTTACTACCACTTTAAATAACTCACCGGTTTAATGAATCGCTGATAAATTATAAAAAAAAACAGAAAAAACTTCGCCCGTTAGATTTCTCGATATTTGAAAATGATGTTGTTATCATTTTCGTCGAAGATCTGTCAACAATATTGAATTTTAAGCAACTTCGTAAAAAGCTTGAAAATTAGACAAACGTTTTAAGTTCAAATTTTCTATCGAAAATAACTTACAATTGAATACTTTTATGCAAAAAGGGGCTATCGACTTTCTTTAAATAACTCGCGATTCCTTCAATCAAATTAAATGA